>JAIPRN010000072.1:0-144872 GCA_025469175.1 Geopemphigus sp. TES_GeoC_2020
CGTGTCCGCCGCCGGTACGGTAGCGGGTTTTTTTTTTTTTGTTTACACCTCGTTAAATACGGACCACCGGTCGTTTATCAATAACGTTCTTCGTTACCGGGCCCAATACTCCGTGTCACCCTACGTGGCGCGCGCGCGTTCGACCGAAACGCGGGTTTCCGAATCGGGCGAAAATCAATAATCGGGTAATTATCGTGTCCGTCCATCGGCGGACTGGTTACTTTTAAAACTATACCGCGTAACCGTACTGCCGTTCTCTTATTACCGCCGCGGCGGCCGGTTAATCATCGGTAAAACACCGGCCCGGGCGTATATCGGGCGTAATAACGTTTCGAGTTGAATTTAAATCGTTAATTAGTCCGTGTCCGCGCGTTGTAATATTACTGTCCCGTTTGCTCGGCGAGTACAGCGGTCCCGAATCGGATTCGTCCAAAAACGTTTACGTACCAACGGCGATTAATATACGTTCACCGGAGACGACGACTTATCTCGTTGAGCGCTTTCCATCGATTCACAAGCGTTTCCTCGTAAATTCGTTTTCGTCCACATGCGCGCGCACAAGGCAAATCGTTTCCCTTTGTGCGCGGCCGTGGTCTTTAGACGCCTCCGATGTAGCTCTCAAAGGGCTTTTCCAAAGTTCTCCGGGGCTAATAAAAATATATATCACGTAGTTTCGCGGAAATTTCGACGTTTTCGAACGCGTCTAGTTTTTCGCTCGCGCGTCTATATCCGGGAGCCTTTGTTGCGTCTGTGGCGGGCGCGTTTAGTTTTCGTCTCGAACTAGGGAGACTTTGCCCCGACAGCGTTCAAATTCACGTCGTTAAACATCGGCGTTTTCACCGTCGTCCATGTTGTTGTTGTTACGCGTCTGGGGGATACTCGAACGGCGCCGTGAATAGAATACTAATTACGTTATAAAAGGCGACTCGTACGCGTCCCCTCGACCCTCCTCCCCAATCCGCCACTCTCACCACAAACGTTCATTGTTATTCGTCCGCGCTTAACGAACGTCGGCCGAGCGTTGTTTTCACGTATACGAACGAATGCGACCGGTTGTCTTTTGACGGTCGTCGCGAAAAAACCCGAGACGGAAATACTCGTTCCCGGCCCTAATAACGGCCGATAATTATGACGTACACGAGATGCTGCTTGTTTTCTCCTCACGTTGTACTTATCGTCCTGCGGTATTTTACTCAAAAAGTCGGTTTCGCTTTATAGTCGCGAGTTTCTCGGTTTTTTCGTTTCACTCCTACTTAAACAACTTTGTCGTATTTATACCTATCAAGACGTATTGTAATTGTCCCGGTACAATGCCTACTGGTGGCCAAAGCTCTTTTCTTTTTCAAAAAACAAAAAAAAAACGACGTATTTTACGGCGGACGTTTTGCGAGAGAACGTTTTTTTCCCCGCCGGTTTATTTCCGAACGACATAAACCAGAAGTATACGGCATAACGTACAGCGAGTCGGTGTTACGTTTTCGTCGCGATTGTTATTATTTTTCGTGCCCGACGAATGCCAGACAATGCGAGGGAAAGAACGTACGTACAATCGGCCATGTATGCGTGCGCACGTACGGCGAAAAAAAACCACCACCACAGACAAGACCCGTTGGACCGACCGACGACCCTCTCTCGTCAACAATATTTGTTCTAACCGCCCGTCCGGTTTTAATCCATTTACGCGAGATCGGGCGTTTTAACCGAATAAAATAACGCGTAACCAGGGACTGACTGATCCACACCAAGAGTGGCGCGAAATTACGAATTTCGTATTTCGATTGTTATACGCTCGTGGTATAGATTAATAAATGAAAAGGGTTCGTTTTTGAATATATCACGGCCGAGTTGAAAGTGAAACGCTCAAAGAAAGTGGTCGGGACGAATAACGGCGACCGATAATGAACTAACGGCGAGGTTTGTAACGAAGAGAATATTTCGACTCGACGTTTACATAGCTGGGACTATCGACGAATAATTTTTGGATTTTTAATACGAAATATGTTACAAAATACGACGTCGGAAAACTAGAGGTCGGTAGACCCTAACGGAACCGATAGACGCGCGCAATTTGAGTGCCGCGAACGACCAACTAACCGAATAAACTTACTTTTTTCCTTTAGACTTACGAAAATATGTATTACCCTTTACGAGACGTTTGTGCCCCGATATCGGCGTCTATGATCAATTAGATGGTAAAAACCGATTTTCTCGTCGCGACTCGGGAGGATTAATCGATTTCGAGGTCGAATTCGTACGTATTAATCGACTCTAACGTCGAACTCGTCCAGCCACGAGCGTTGTTTCAAAGGGTTCGTGTTTTTATATTCGCGAGCTACATATAAGGCGGACGTTTCAATTTATTCGCGGCGCATCCACACTAATATATACAATAATTCACGTCGTACGGACGTATTTAGTCATCCCGCCGCCGATAAATACCGAAAACGTTCCGCGTAAATTCGTCGTGGAACGATCTAATCTCAATTTATTCGCGTATACGTGTATACACGAATATATACACGCGCGTAATTTGATGTCACGTTTAATCCGGATTTATTTATGCGCAACTCGATTCGGTAGTGTGGAAAACAAGTTTAAAAACGCGACATTTGTATTATACGCGCCGCTCCGGTAAGGTAATTATATTCAAACGCGTAACGCGTACTTAATCTCTTTCTCTCTCTCTCTCTATATATATATACGCCGAACGAAAAAAAATACCAACCGATCGCGTTAATCAAACGCGCGCGTTCTGACAATAGTTACGATTATTTCGCTTACGAATTACTGTATAACGCGCAGTCTATTAACGGTCTATTGTTCCGATTGTTTTTTCGCAGTGTTGAAAGACGAATTTCGCGTAGAACCGAAAGACACGAAAGTGGCCCAGGGACAAACGGCGCTCATGGAGTGCAGTCCGCCGAAAGGTCATCCCGATCCGATGGTGATTTGGAAGAAGGACGGCGAAGACGTTCACATAGATTCGACGACGAGGTATATTATATATACGTATACTTGAGATCGAGCGAGTTTACCGATTTTTTTCCAACTAGTTAAGTTAATATCGTGACGATATTACGTTTATCGGATTTGCGCGAGACCATTCTGTGTACTTTACATAACGACGGAGCAATTTTTCAATAAAATTCGACCGACGAGTTTCATATTCAGCGCGTACGTCGTGGTTTCCTAAATAGTATACGCTTCGAACGTGTACAATACGATATATTATTTTTTTAAAAAACCGCTAAATCGTGTACGTCCGCGCGTACAAACCACTCGAATGTGTTCGTATTTGTCACCGCGAATTTCAATTCTCAATCGATTTCGTTATCGAAATTTTAATTTTCTCTCGAAAATAACGTTACGCTCGTTTTTCGATATTTTTACATTTTACTCGCATTAAGAGCGAATTATTTATATATATATATATATATATATAATTATTTTCGTCATAAAACCGATAATTATAATTACTCGAAAAATATAATTAAAAATTCCCCCGATTTTATACGAAAATATAATTTGTGTACGTTTATACGAAACGAATTGCGTTTTATTATTATACTTTACGTATACGCTCGTCGGATAGTTTTTTTAATAATTTAAAACCAATTTATTTCCGATACTCGTAATCCACGTCGTCCATATTACCGTTTATAATCATAGCCCGTTGCTTGGCGAAACAATTATCCTAAAACCTGTTCGCCCGTATAATCGCGAACATTTTCTGTACCCGCGTATAGTTTGTTAATCGATTATTCCTTTCGCGTTTGATAATAAACGTCCGATTGTTATTTTAATAAACGTCGGTTCGTATCTTCTTATTGGTCCCGAGGTATTTAATATCGAATTTAATATCGTATGGAATAATCAATAACCGACGGCGCATTTACGCGGGGCCGACAACTTTTCATACTGCCTCGGCTTTTTTTTTGTCGTTATGACGATTATTATATTCGAACTCGAACCGTATGGAATTTTGTATCGCTTTTTCATTTCAATGCACGGATCGTTTCGAATTGTATTTTGTTTTTACGTAGGTATCGCGTACAACGACTACTAAACGTAATTCGTCGACGTAGAAAGTTTAGTTTTTTTTTTTTTAACGAAAGTCGAAAACCTGGAAACTGAAATTTCGAAACTAGAGTTTTTACGATATTAAATGAAAACGAAAACTTCCGGCGACTTCGTAACAAATAAATAATCTCGCCGTTTCTGTTCCCCCTAGCCGTGAAATATTGCTAAATACGCTTCGGTACACTTCATATATATATATGTATATAAAACGTTTGTTTATAGGATGCGAATCGTGGACGGCGGGAATCTTATGATTACGGACGTCCGGAAAGACGACGGAGGCGAATACCTGTGCGTGGCCCAAAACATCGTAGCCATGAGAGAAAGCTCACCGGCCAAACTGACCGTAAACGGTACGTATTTGAACGCAATATTATAAATATCGAATAAGTACGTGCCGCGTATTTATATATTTCGGTGTCTAAGGGGAACGTAAACGACCGTAATAGTATTTACGGTCGTCCAACGTATTGTTCGACGGCCATTAAAACCGTTCGTGACGTTCGCGTACATTTATATATATATATCCACACGCGTTTCGAACAGCCCTGTATATTATGTGTACGTCGTAAAACGATCAATTCGACACGGTTGATGTCCAATCGTAAGTTCTTTGTCGCGCTATATATATACGACGATATATATTATAATATAATATATATATAGACAAACGTCTCTTTTACTTTTTTTCGTACGTGGGAATTCGATTATATGGGGTGTAAATATATTTGGACGCGCGGAAGAAGCGAAAAAAAACGCTCGCGGAATAATAAATACCTGTCGAGTGTCGATATATTTTTCCTATGAAAAGCTCTATTACGTTTTGCATAAAAAAAAAAATGAAATAAAAATTTCCGTACACATCACGTCGTCGTCGTCGTATATAAATGTACGCACCCGTGTGTGTGTGTATAAATATACACACATATGCGTATATACGAAAGGTTTATCATTACGTACGTGCGATCCGTGTGTGTATACATATATATATATAAAGGTACGAATGATAGGAAAATCCGTTATTCGCGTTAACGCGTGTTTTTTTTTTCGGCTCTCGAGTGATCTACTCTTTGCTCCGTGTCTGATCGTCGCCGATAAGTTCCTTTCCGCGGAAACCGATTGAAAGGTTTTTTTTCGAAACGAATTCGGCGCCCCGGCGGAATATTGGATTTAGTTTCGTTCCGTGTGCGCACGCGCGCCCGCGATTTTGATAGATGAGCCATTAAGCGTGCACGGATAAAATGAGAACGAACGTGTACTGTGTGTATACGTTGTGGGAGAATCGCTGAAAAACTGGGTGTTTAATGCGCCGGAAACGGAGATTTTTTTTTTTTCGTTAAATATATATACGTATATTGAATCTATGGCGCGCAATCGGACGCCGTTTTCCACCGTTGTACGATAAATTCTTCCCTTTTCTGCGTTGTGTTTTTTTTTTCGCCGTCTCCCTTTTCGGACGTAACAATAGGCGCACGTCGCGCCGTCGGTGTACGGGCCATTTGAAAAACGCCGCGTCGTACCACGCGTTTCAAAAATATTATACCGCTTGCAGCGGGCGAACCCTATATACCGCCGTTGGAAAGTCATTAATCCGACCGGCGAGAGGGGACACCCGTTGCATTTGGCATCGTGAACCAGACGTATAAAAAAACGACTCGATAAAACAAAATTATAATTCGAAAAATTTACTAACGATTTTGTGCATGCGACGAATCTTTTGACGCGCCGCCCGCCGAAGCCCTACGTACATACTAGTATATATATATATATATATATAGTGCGCGCACTAATCTAATAGAATCTATATTCGTAATTTTCAACTCGATTTACGAAGACAGATCGTTGAAACATCGACGAATTTCGGTGGTTCGTTGTTAATACGGAAAAAAGGTAATTTTTTTAGAAAATTTCCTATTTTGAAAATGATCGATATATGTACGACGACGCTCTTTTATCACGAATAAGACTCTTGTTCGACGAATCGAACGTTATTTATTTACCGTCGACGATAATAAACCCACGGTTTTGTTTTGTACGCGCGCTTGCGTCGCGTATCGTATCAGGACGCGCGGTATTAAATATTCAAACCGTTTAATTACGTGACGAAAATGCCTTTAAAACGGACGGGTCTCTAACCCGGCTGAACACCCTCGACCCCGTCGTGCAATAAATACACCCCCTCTCGGTGTTTAAATCTAGTCGTTGCGAAGTCACTTCGTCGCGTAATCTTTCGCGAAATAATACGACGGTCTATTTGTCGACTTCGCCCACAAATAACGTTTAGCCCTCGAATGGCCGATAATAATTAGTAGGGCGTTGACGATCCCGGGTACGATTACGTCCAACTTTACGCGAGTACACACGTATCCCGTTTAATAGAAATTCGTTGTCGGTCGGGTGGGGCAAGGGGTTGGTAGGGAAAGGAAGGAGTTGGTTGGCGAATCGGGAGGCATTCGGGCAACGGTCCGATTCGAATAATTGTGTATAAACACAAGGCCGTAAGGCAGCGTTATGTTACGTCGGTTTTCTATCTATTGCGATTATCGTATAATATTCGTCGGTCGCCCGAAATATACGAAAACGGCGGGCGTACGAAAACCGTAACCGTTTTAAAACGTTAAAACCGGTGTCGTTTGTTCGCAGTGAAACCGTTCATGAGCACCGAACCCAAAGACGTTACGGTGCATACCGGACAGACGGCCGAGTTCGAGTGCAAGGTGGGCGGCGATCCAAAGCCGACCATCCACTGGGAACGGGAAGGCAGTAAAATACCTTTCGGCCGAGCGCAAATATTGGACAACAAGTCGCTGCGTATCGTCGACGTGATGGCCCAGGACGAAGGCCTGTACGTGTGTAACGCGAAGAACGACGTGGGTTCGGAGAGAGCCAAGGCGTCGTTGACCGTGCACTGTAAGTCGTTCGTAATTTCACGTCCGTGTTATTATTATCGCGCGACGCGTTCGTTATTATTATTAACGCGACGAAAAATCGACCGCGCCGTCGTAATTGTTCAACCGTACACGGTTGTGCGTGCGTTCCGTGCTAAGTTTACATTGCCCGGCCGTTGTGGTGTACGATGATATTAGAAAATACGGAATATTATTCGAAAATGTTATTGTACCGTAACCGCGCTATTCGTTAAACGTACACGTCGAGAACGACGGTCTATACGATAATAACGTGATAACCGTACGGGTGTTACGATAAATGATTTGAACGAGAGTGACCCGTAATAGTATTTATTTTGGAAACGGTCCGCCGAATTAATCGTCGTACGGAGATTTCGACGGGTTTTGGAAACGAATTCGATTATTTTATAAACTGTCCGACGTACAACGCGCGAATACGTTGATTCACGTTCGAATCGGTTACGAGGGGGCCGTCGCCGCCGTTGTACGAAACGCGCGCGTATTTTCGTTTTGTTTTTGAATTCGAACGACCGACGATTAATTACGATCGAAGTTTTTCGTTCGCACACCCCCCGTGTCGCGTCTCGCTAACGCAATAATCCGACGATTTCGTCTCGTGACTTTTGATTTGTACAGACCGGTGGACTAATAACGTACCGGATGTTCGGATCCGCGGCCGTTTAAGCGAAATAGCGCCGGCACGTCGCGTCGGAACGCGGCGTTTTTTCGTATTTTCGTAAAAATCGAATCGAAATGTAACATCGGCAATAATCGAACGGCCCCGAGAAAACCGGCAAACATTTTTCGAGACGGGTTTAAACGACACGACGAACGTGTAGGTTAATTTGAAAAGAACTAAACTAAAAAATAAAGCTAACGCGAAAACGACGGAGAAGTTTCGGTGATGACAGCGTTGATGATAGGAAAACGAATTGTACTCGCGTATAACCGCGGCGGATTATTACGTGCATATATAAAGTTGCGTTCTTCGGTCGATACGTTTTTTAATTCGGATCGTTACTGTTCGGACACGGTTAGGTTAGCCCAATAATACGAACGTTGTAAAGGGAACGACGAATATTACGAATCTCGCGACAAACGCGCTCGCGCGATATCCTATAGTTTTGTTCCGTTTCGTACTATACTTTTTCAAAAATCGATTTTCCCTCGCCGACATTATACGAAACGCTTTTTCGAGTCCGTTTTGAATTGTAAATGTAAACCGTCGTACGGGAAATGTACTCGTATAAATACATACATACATAAATACATACACCCGTATGTTAATCGTACGTTTGTCGTATTTTTTCAGCTCCTCCGACGTTCGTCACTAGACCTAAGGACCAGAAAGTAGGCCTAAACGGGATCGCGAATTTCGACTGCGTGGCGCAGGGCAATCCGCCGCCGTCGGTGTTTTGGACGCGCGAAGGGTCCCAAGTGCTCATGTTCCCGGGGAACGCGTACGGACACTTTCACGTCACTCAAGAGGGCACGTTGCGCATACAGGGCGCTCAAAAGGAAGACGCCGGATTTCTCGTGTGCTCCGCGTTGTCCGTCGCCGGTTCGGCCACCCTACGGGCGTTCTTGCAAGTGCGTGCGTTTTTTTCTCGGCGCAACGCGTAACATGTCGACGGTCGTCGTTTGAAAGTTTCCCGATGTATATATAAAACGTCCCTCTGCGTACGACGTTCGCATTCGCCGTACCGTATCCGAAAACGGCGGCGTTTCGTTATTCCATCCGTCCGCGTTACCCCTCGCTCGGCTATCCGAATAAACGAAAATTCCGGACGCGAATTCGCGAGTTTACAATTTCGATCATTGACGAGCGGCGAAAGGTCGTCCCAGAAATCGCTCGGTGGGTAATTAATCGCTAAATATTAACCGCGTTCCTTGTAAAACGCCCGTAGTTCGTAAATATATTTCCACCGTTCGGAACCGATTCATTTCGCTACGGTATACGTATTATATACGTCATTACGACGTCGCAAATACGCGTATTTCTATATACGAAAATGTCGCGCCGATTCGACGTTCGTCGTGAAAACGTATGTTTCTTTTGCGGTAAATCGGCAATACCGCCTCGGTACGTCGGTGGACACTACTTCGGGCCAATGAAAATATATACCCCGTAGACGACCGTTTCGCTTCGGCCGAAAATAATAATCGGACGCGAACATTGGGCCAACGTGGGTCCGTAATTTCGTGACGACATTCATCCCGCGCGTGTTCGCAGGTGACGTCTGTGCAAGACGTGCCACCGCCGGTCGTCGACATCGGACCGACCAACCAGACGTTGGCCACCAGATCGGCGGCCACGTTACCGTGTCAAGCGTCCGGTATACCGTTGCCCACCATCAAATGGTACCGGAACGGTAACTACTTGTCCCCGGACGATCCTAGAGTGACCATAACGTCGTCGGGAACGTTGCAAATAGACGGTAAGCGCGACAAATCGACGATAATCACCCATTCTCGCGTTGTTTACGTATGTCGTGCGCGTGGTCGTACCAAAACCGACAGCGAAATATATATATAAATTATGTACGCGACCAAAAGGTTCGTTTTATAAACGTACCAGAAATACCCTATCGTTAGACGGTCGGGTTACGAACGTTTACGACGGTTGGTCGAGTCCTATCGAAATTATTCGCGTAAATTATACCGCGTGTCGCCCACTTGTTGTGATCCAAAATAAACCGGTCGCTCGAAACATTCCCGAAGTGGAAAATTACGATCGGCGGACGCTCGTACTTTCGCGATTTTTCGAATTTAGGCCCGACGCGTAGTCCATCGCGACGCCTATTCGTAAATCGGTCCCGTCGTTTTCGAGTGCACCTCGGTCGAATAAATCGCGTCTTTGTATTGGGATTGTACAGATACCGGCCGTATTCCGATTATGGTTATTTCGGACTTTTTATTTACCGTTATTAATCGTGTGGCGGCGAAAGGGATCGTTTCGTTCGCTCGCGCTGGCCAGGTACGCTCTAAATATTTCGTTTTCCGCTCGGCGCTAATAATAAATAATCGAATAATATTATTATTACCGTCGCTCGCCTTTGGAAAGCCGAAGGAGGAAAATGCAACTTCGTATATACCTTTGAACCGAGTTCTTTTCAAAGTTGTTTCCCGTCTTCGTTTTTTGTTCGTCGTAATAAAGATTAAGTAAAAGCGGAAAATATACCGTCGAGTATGATTATATTAGCGTATTATTTATCATATCGTTTGAAAAAGTTTCGTCGCGAAATTCTTTTGAAACGCCGAATAAACAAACTAAAATCGCCCGTTGAATATTTCATTAATTATGTTTAACTGCGCCGTCCCCCAAAGGCGGACGACGCGTCAATTACGGCTTTTCCTTTCCCGGAACGAAAAGTCGTACGCGTTTTTTTGAAATCGAATCGTTCGGAATTATTAAAACGCGTTTCGCCAACAGTGGCGTTCGGTCCCGTTGTTATTTATTTCGCTATTCCCCCACCCCCAACCCAATTTTCGACGGCGAATAACGTTAAGTTTTCTATTCGAATTACTTATCGTTTTCCCTCCCCGTCCCGCAGATTTAATACGCCTTTAACGCGAACAATAAATATTCCGTTATTGTTCGATACACCACCTACGTCGGTAAATTGTTTCCTTTACAGAGTTCGTACAGAGTTCGGTACACATTTTGCGTTTTCCACGTCGGTTTAAATTTTTTTTTTTTTTTTTTTTGAAGACGCTTTGAACCGCCGTCGCTATCATAAAATCCTCGCCTCTTTCCCGGCCATTCGGGGTCGGCCACCGTCACCGTTCTTTCAAGTTTTCTTTAAAGAACAACGCGCGCGGTCCCCGTAATACCTCGCTGGCCCGGTTAGTCAATCGCCGTTCCCGTTACAGGGATGATCCGACCAAAAGTCGATTGGTAGACGGCCACCGCCCGTGTGTTGCACGAATACAATCGCCCGCTCGGTGCGTACGGTTAGACGTCCGTTCCGAGGCTCGTTAGGAAAAAGGCGCCTTTTCGACAATTTCGCGTTATCGTTTTATCGGCGCTTACGGAAAACGTTCGAACGTTCCGTCCCCCCGACGGTAATCGCGTTGGTCGGTCGGCCCGTACGCGCGCGTTCTACGACAAACAGCAGTCGGTAGGTGCGTCGATCTCGTCGACGTGATAGATCTACTTGGTCCTCTCGATCTCCGCTTGCCCACATCGTTCACGTACATACCAACAGTCCTGGTAGCGCACGCGTTCAATCGCTTCGTTTCCGCTCTCTTCTTATTCCTTCCACGCTCGTTTACCATAACCGTTCTTACCGTTTCTCCCAGTCCGCTCTCGGACATGACCCCCACCCACCGCAAATCTATTCGCCCGTTCTGAGACGTTACTATAAACACGACGAACAGCCGTACACCTACACCGACGAAACGATTAACCGAACGCCGAAACGTGAACAGTTCCCTCCTCCCCCCCCTTCGGCGTGTACTCGATCGAGAAATATCGTAATTTGTGTATCGGTTTTCAGAATTGGAAGTGTCCGACTCGGGTCTGTACACGTGTACGGCGTCGTCGGAAAGCGGCGAGACGTCGTGGTCGGCGTCGCTGAGTGTCGAAGAATCCCCCGGATTCCGTCTGCACCGCGCCCCCGATCCGGCCATGTTCCCGGCGGCCCCGTCGGTGCCGACCATCGTGAACGTCACCAAAAACTCCGTGACCGTCACGTGGCGTCCGCCCACCCCGCACTTGGGCGCGTCGCCGATTGTCGGGTACACGCTCGAGTATTACAGCTCCGACCTGCAAACCGGTTGGGTGGTCGCCGCGCAACGCATATCGACCAACGCCATGGTGGTAAGTACGGGCACGGGCAAACGACAATGGGTTACTTACCCGGATAATTCTCGCGCGTAGATAAATACGATAAATAATTCTCGTTTATTATCGTTATACTCGCCAAGTATGTTTAAACGACAGTAATATAAACGTAATTAAACGAATAAAAAAAAAAAAAAACGGTACGCGCGCAAAAATACGGAACGGCCGTTAGAGCCTATAGTAAATATTAGGGTCGGAACCCTTCGCGTTACCGAGTACACGAGAATAATTTTACTAAACGAATTCACGCGGCGTAACACAGCGTTGCGCGATGGCCAACGAAAGACGAGACGTAAAACCGCGACAATTTCGGCGACAACGCTAATAAACGATATTTCCAATATGCGCGTAACTTTTCGCGGCTACGACGACGAGTCGCGCGTGCCGGCGTTTCGCGGTCGACCGGTAAGACACCGCGGCAGCAACCTCGTTAACGTTTCCCACGGCTTTGACCGTGACGAGTCGATCGCGATAAACGGTTTTCGTTTCGCCCAACACAGTGACGTATTTACGATCTTTTTTCGGAGGGACGAGGGTCGTAATATGGAAATAATTTTTCGTCGTATATATTGTCTTACGTTGGTTTTATTAGAATTTCGTACGAATAGTTTTTTATCAAAATTAATCGATCGAAGAAATAGTTCCGTTAAACGTCGAAATGTTTTGGTTTTCTTCGTTATAATTTACGAAATAAACCGACTATCCCTACAATTGTATTATCGACGGGTTTAAAAATGCGCCGATTTTCGAACGTCCTCTGCTTGGGGCGGGGGAGGGAACTCTAACAGCCCCCTCCGCCCGTAAATGCGCCATCGCGCGGGATCGTACAGGCGCGCGCCAACACCCGAAATTCGTGCACGATACGCGAATTAAAACGACACCGTCGCGTTGTGCAGGTGGAAAATCTGAAACCGGACACGTCTTACGTATTTATGGTGAGGGCCGAAAACTCGCACGGTCTGAGCGTGCCGAGCGCGTTGTCGGCCGTCGTGAAAACCGGCGGAACGAACACGATCATTACGCAACAGTCGTTGGAAGAAGCCAGAGAACGGCTGGGCACGAAAGTGATCGACTTCAAGGAACTATTTCCGATATCGTCCACTTCGGTGCGGATCATATGGGAGGTACGTCCGATAATAAAACGAATATGATTTGCGTCGTCGGGGCGGTTCTTCTGTGGTTGTCGACCGTAATAATAACCACTCGCCGTCTCTAGGTGTTGAATAACGCCGAGTGGGTGGAAGGTATTCACGTGCGGTTCAGAGACCTATCGGGCGGCTCGCAAACGTACAACATGATGACGGTGATGATGAACAACGGCGAACCCAAATCGTACACGCTGGCCAACCTCCGCAAGTTCACCAAGTTCGACTTCTTCCTGGTGCCGTTCTTCAAGACGGTCGAAGGCCAGCCGTCCAACTCGATGGTCGTCCAAACTCACGAGGACGGTAAGCGGGCGCGGGACGCGATTTCGCGCCGGGTAGAATAAATCGATGGGGCGGGATTTTAAATAAACGAGTAACGCGTACAATGTATACGATCGTTTCGCAGTCCCTTCCGCGGCTCCGGAAGACGTACAAACCGGCATGGTGAACGCTAGTTTCGCGTTCGTACGATGGTCGGCGCCTCCTCCGCAGCACATCAACGGCGCGCTGCTCGGATATAAAGTGAGCGCCGCGCGTATTCTCTCGGTCCGTCTCGTGTACATATCGAATGGCAGAGAGGGACGGATTAATTACCACGTAAGGGCGTGAACTGAGAACCGTCGCGTTTTCGCAGATACAAGTGAAAAACAACAACGCGACGAAGGTAACGGTACAGGAGCTGTTGAATTCGTCCACTACGACGGTCCATCTGAACTTGACGGTGGGCGGTAGCTACACGGCCAGGGTGCAGGCGTACACCCGGAGCGGATACGGGCCATACAGCGCCCCGGTGCCGATCGTTATGGACCCCGCGTACCCGGCCCGGGCGTATTCGTCGACGACCAACGGCGACCCGTGGATCATCGTGCTGCTGGCCGCCCTGGTCGTGACGCTGGCGTGCGTGATCGTCACCGTCGTGTACTTGAAACGGAAACAGAACGCGGGCAAACAATTGGGTCATTTCAACGGTAAATAATAACGTCGGCGCCGGTCCCGCGGACGCCTTTCCGCTGGCCCGACGGCTGACGGACGTCGTTTCGCCATAATTCCGACCGTCCTTAATACGTCACGCCGTGTACACAACCCTCGCGTAAAAACCGAGTTTGAACATTTTATTTTCACGGCCGGAATTCCGCCGGCACGCGACGCCGTTTACGTCCGTTTACGTCGTCCTTTTTATCGAAATATACAAAATAACACCCATCTTTGTCCCTCGTTCTCGTCGACACCTACGCCGGATGTTTCCAACGACCAACCGGTTCGGGACTACCTTTAAGTACCCTATTTACCTACATACGCGCGTACGTATACATTTATATGTTAACGACGATCGTTGTCGCGTTTTTGTAGTGCCGGTGGTCAGTGGCGACCTGTCGCAGTTGAGCATGCTGAGCGCCGGCGGCAAGGAGGCGCTGTGGATCGACCGCGGTTGGCGTAACGGCGAAAAGGACCCCGAGTCGAAGCTGTTAAACGGCATCGGCCGCGAAACGACTTGCGCCGACTACGCGGAAGTGGACACGCGGAACTTGTCGACGTTCTACAACCCGCGCAAAGACACTATGACGTCCACCAATCCCACGCCGTACGCTACCACCACGTTGCTGAACAGAGACGATTGCAACGTAAGTAAACACCGTCTGCGCGATCTATTTATCGTACGTACGCGATGTATATATTGTACGTCGATCGGCTCGTTTTCAAGGAATCGACGCATTTGTTCGGAGCCGCCAGCAGTTCGTCCGAAACGAAAACGCTCAGCTCCAACGGGTCGTGCCACGAACGGTGCCACGAACAAATGGGCAACCATTACATCGGTAAATCGAAATTCTCGCCTCGCGTAATTCTATTCGCATTACGTGTTTGTATTGTTCGTGCAGACGAAAACGTGACGGATTTCAACAATCACAAACGGAAACCGCCCATGTATCATCCGGTCAATCATCAGGCGCCGCCGCCTCCGCCGAATTGGAACGAGTTCATCCCGCCGCCGCCGCAACATCCACCCAACGACGCTGCGCGAAAAACGTCTCAGGTACTTCTTCGTCTTATTGTCGTCCGGTCATTTCGTTTCAAATCGGACGAACGCCTAACGCGACACGTTAATTTTTAGTCCAACGGCGGCAGTCCCCAAACGGGCCGCCGTACGCACGCCGGCAGTTTCCCGAAATCGTCGCACGGTCAATCCAGCAGCAAATCGTTAGCCGGCAGCTGCAACGGTTACACACCGGCGTGGATATACACCGGCCAGGCGGCGAACGAGCACAGATTTAATCCGCCGCCATCCACCCAACCGCCGCCGGTAAGCGTTCGTCCCGGAGCTCATCCGCTAGCCGATTACGACGTATGTGGAAAACGCGTTCCCGTGGTGGCGAGGTCAGGGGGACGAAACGAACGCGCTTTTACTGTACTCGGGGGAGGGGGGCGAACGATATTCGTTTTTTATACTTTTCGTACGGAATCGGAAATCTTTTAACCGTTTTTTTTTTTGTCGTCGGTCATTCCCGAACACTCCCGTGCGCCAATAAACAACACCGTGTGTCCTACTCGCTGTACGGTCTTCTTCTTCCTCGCCTCTTTCCCGGCTATTCGAGGTCGCCTTGGTCCTCTCACACTCACTTTATTTCCACCCGATCTCCTTCCGCTCACACACCACCAGTCCTCGTATCTCACACGCCCTCAATCACGTTCAACCGCCTCCTTTTCGCTCTCTTCCTCTTCTTCTTGCCACGCTCGTTTACCATAACCGTACTTACCACTCCCGAATCGTCTAACCACGAACGTGTTCCAGTCCATTCTCTCTCGTCTTATCCGCAATCGACGCTACTCAACCCAAACGCGCTTCGTCTTTTACACGTTCGTTTCTACCTTCTTTCCACCCCGTTGTCCGTCTATTGTAAACGTTCTCAAACTCGGCTACGCTCGTCCGCTGCGCTTGCTCATTGCCTCTCTTCCCCCTAGCCGCTGTACGTCGTACGTTTTATAAATAGGTGCCGAACTCGTCGCATCCGTCCGTGTGCAACGTCTTGTGCCAAGGATTGGACCACCGGTCCGCGAACAAATACGGCGGGTCCCGGAACCGCGTGCACGCCGACTACGAGTACGAGAGCGCGTCGCTACTGTACGGCCACGTCGTCAACCAGCCGCGCAACAATAGTGGTAACAACAAACGGTCGCCGGACGAGCAGCAGCAGCAGCAGCAACAACAACGGCTGAACACTTGTTGTTCGGACGGCAACGGCGTCGACCGGTGCGGCGTGGTGCAGTCCACGTTACCCGGTCTCGGGTACAAACGGAGTTCCGGTAAGCCACGTCCGCGGATTTAGGGGCGCGATTGAATAGTAACAACCTAACCGCAAACGCGTCGTCATCCGATCCTGTGGGTCGATATCGGCGAGAGAGAATCGACGCCGTTTAAACGAAATATTCGTAAATGATTACTAGGCCGTTGGTAACGAACGAAAAATGAAATCCGTTTAAATAATATTAGGAATTGCGTAATATATTTCTCTAATTTCTGGCCGTTTCCGTTGTAACCGTTGTGTGTTTGAAACGCCGGAAGATATTTTCGATCGTTTCTGTTTTATCGATAAATATCGTCGTCACCGCCGCCGCCATATTAGCGAACAACGTTTAACCGTTACGTTATAATACGAAGCGGGCGTCGCGCCAACATTCGGATATTAACGTTTTACGACCGGACGAATCGCTTAAATTGGAAAAATTGTGCGCTATTTCTCCCCCGCGCGTTATTTGCCGGCAGAACGTACCCCCAACCTCTCGATAAACCACCGATCTAAACGCCGTTTACGGCCGTCGTATAATTTAAGTTGGAACGCGTAACTAACCCCCGAGCGCGTATTATTATTAATAGGCGTCTATTTTCGTCGGTACGATTATACGAAAACCGAATTCGGGATACGCACTGGGTGATTTTACGGTTTTCGGCGGTTCGATAGTAAATCGAATTCGAAATAACGTAACGAATTACGCGATCTCCGATCGAACCGTTCCGGAAGGTCGTGTTTTTACGATTTATATTTGTCCGCCAGTCTCCGCGATATTATCGAACGTCCACGGTACGTTGCGCAATTCATTCCGGCGACGGCTCTCGTCATTTTAACGATCCGCGGCCGACGAAAACGTTTCGCGGATAGTCGACGACGCCCGAAATCCGTGCGAACTAATTAGGTAGGTTCACGCACGTGTATTGATAATCGAACCTAATTCGTACGTCTCGAATAATCCTTCGAGCGCGGGCTAATGACGTGGTTCGGGAAGGAGGAGGCAATGTGTCCCGGTCGGGACAATAAATATTTGACGGGTGTAGTTAAACCGTTGGAATTGTTCGTTCGCGTTATATTCACTTACGAGACAGTGTGGCCATCGGGAAATCGGTAGCGCGCCCGATTCGTGCGAATTCCCCGCGACAAAAACGGTCAAATACGAACTCCTCTCGTCCATTCGATAGCGATTCGTACGTTATCGTTAATAACGAATTCGTTTTTCGTACCCTCGCAGAGCAATGGCGTCGAGATCGCGATTGGTGCGGCGGCGACGACCAAGAAGACGACCAAGAAGACGACCTAGACGATTTGCGCGTGGGCGACGGCGACGGTATCGCTACAGGTGGCGGCGACGACAAGGCAAGTTGCAGCAGCGGTTGCTCTTGCAGCGAATCGTCTTGTCTGTACGCCGAGGCGGCCGAAGTACCGCCGTGCGCGCCGGTGCCGCAGGGCCGCAAGTAAACGCGCGCGAACGGAGTTATTTAGATACGTCCATTTCCGCCGTCGTTAATCGACGTTTTATACGTCCGCCGTAAGTACCCCAAAAATAGCCGGGCAACAAGATGATGTGTCCCTCCCCCGGTCGTTGTAAGTGTAAGCGCGCGCGGTTTCCGTGGTCCAAAAACGTACGGTTTTATCGGACAACTAATCGACGACCCGTACTCGTAACGAACGTTTCCGCTTTCCTTCGGTCCCGTGGAGGGGCGCTCGTTCATTGAACGTATTCGACGTAATCGTTTTTTTTTTCGGTCGTAACCGGGGACGTATAATACAAATACTTATATATATATACCGCCGCCAATGTATTATACCTACCTAATATTTTACGCATAAAATACGTTCGTATTTCGTACACTTTTTTTTACGAGTAAACTGATTAGTCTTTGTGTACGACAAAATAGTAACAATGTAAATAATCGTTATTTATTTGTATACTTCGTATTATTAATTTTACGATATAGTTCCTTACGTTTTCTTTTATATGTATCGACGTTGTGATAGATTCTATTATATTATTTAGTTTATTTTACGTTTTTATTTTAACTCGATAAACGCGCGTCGCGTATTAATGCGGAAGGGACAACCCTCCAAACGACGAGTCCTTAATATTGTGTCGGGATTGTCGTCAATCCCGCCGAGAACCACGCGAACGTTTTTTCGTCTACACTTATCGGTTATTCGTGCGCGACCGTTTCGTTTTCAAATATAACGTCGTGTATGTAGTATATGTAGCCCCGTACTATAGTAATATCCTCGTTTTTACTGTGATAATAATTATTGGACAACAATAACGATCGTATTAACGTCGTGTAGCCGTTCGTTTTGAAAATATTTTCGATAATAATATTACGCACGCGATTAGAATATCAGAACCGACGACAATGTGTCCCGTAGTGGTTTTTTTTTTATATTAAATTTCGCGTCCAAATTGGACGCGAACCGTCGTCGAGTACGACGTTAATTTGTGTATGTGTAATAATGTAATAATTGTAATTAATTCCATTTTTATAAACGTAACGAACACTACTCTACCCCTGCCGCGCGCGTATATACGTTTTTTATATCATTGTACGATGTATATATTATATAAATATTAAGCCTATATTATTACGATGTAGACACACGAGTCATGTATATTGTAACGTTCTAGTTTCGAAATAATCGTATAAAAATAATCATTTTCGATTGGGCGTTTTTTGTTTTTTTAAATATCTTCCGGGACGGGTGGAAAACGGTCGGCGACGTAACCGCGACGCGTGTTATCATCCGTTTTCCGCCGTCCGTCCCGTTCGTTTTGTTTTCCACCGAAATTCGCGCGTTCCTAAACAATTTTCTCACCACCGCGACCGTAGTTATTCGCGTTATAACTCGTCCACTTCAAAAGTACAACGTCCCGTGTTTTCCCCGTTTCCGAATACTCCTCGTTCGGCCGCCACCCGTTGGTCCTAAGCAACCGCTTCGCCTTTCCCGTATTTGTTACGACGTCGATCGGTTTTCAAATCGATCTCTCGAATTCAACGCACGACGACCATCTCTTTGGTTTTGGTCGGCACCGGACAAGAGCGTCGCGTTTTGTTTTTCGTTTTCAGTATAACAGTGTTGGACAAGAAAATAGAGCGTAAAATGAGTGCAGCCGAGATGAGAACGCTTAGATGGCGATGCGTGAGGGTGACAGGAGAAGATAGGATAAGAAACGAATATATAAGGGGAAGCGTAGGAGTAGCGTCGATTATGGATAAGATGACGGAGCATAGACTTCGATGGCACGGGGTCACGTTATGCGGAGAGAAAATTCGGAAGCGGTAATAGAACGGTTATGAAAGTGAACGTAGAAGGAAGAGGAAGATCAAAGAAGAAATGGTTGAACGTGATTGAGTGTGTGTGTGTGTGTGTAAATGATGTGTGGGAAATAAAGGTTGAGGGCCAAGATGGCCGACCCCAAATAGCTGGGAAACTAAGACGAGGAAGAAGAAAAAGAAGATACCATTTTCGGAATAATCGCCGGAGAAACTCTCGTCCGTCGAACGCCAAACGTCCCTCGTGATTGGTGGATATGAATTATCGGTCGATATCGACGACAGTTGTCGACTATTTATTACCCGGAGTACTGAAATATCGTCGTACACGGCAACAACGGTCGGTGGTAGGGAGACGGTCCGATTCGAGTCCACCGCCCGGCGCGCGTTCTTATTCCGTTCCAATTACCGTAGGAAACGCCCGACGTCCCGTTTCGCTGTTACGGCCGCCGGATATTTGCTACCCTTCCCGAATACCGTACGCGTTGTTTAACACCGTTCCAACTACCCTAGTCGCGACCTTGCGGTCGTTGTGTGTGAATAGTGCGCTCCGCGGTTTTTTGGTTTTTGTGTCGGTAATTGTGTTCGGTTTTTTTTTTTTTTGTGTTTTTAGTACCGGAAAACGCGCCTTGATACAACGGTTATTTCGATGCCAAAATCGTTTGTATAGGACCATTTTTCGGCTGCTTTTTAACTGGATATCTGGTACTTTTAATTGGCACCGGTGCGCTATTATTAGCTAATCGCCTTTTAGCACGCATATATGGCCATTATTCGCGGTGTGTTTATTTATATACAGTCGTCGAGTACGTGGGAAGGAGTGCGTTTTTAATTCTCGGAGTTTTAGTTTTCCCGCGTTTACATAACGGTTTGTTCGCTATCCGCGACACATACTTTAGTCAATTTCATCGAGTTGTTCTCACCAACGTTATTTTTCATCTACCTCTTAGCCGCGTTAACGGCATACTTGAATAATCCTCACCCGGCGCCCAACTCGCGTTTAGCCTTCATAGCCCGTGGTAACCAACCAAGAAGCGGCTTTGTCTTTAAAATCAGAATTTTTAGATTTGAATACTTCCCGCGCTCGATTTTTCTAAAATTTCGTCCGCTTTATATGTCTATCGACCAGCGAATCGCTATTCTCGGGCCAGTTCGTCTAAACTGTTAATTCCACGATCGCCACGCGCCCACCTTTCCCGTACCTGGTCCGCAAAATCTAAAACGTGGGTTAGCTGTAACGATAACAATGCGAGTCGTAATTGGAGATTCACATAGCCGGGTAAACGTAGTTCCACCGGCAAATGGCTTAGAAGAGAGTTTACAACACCCGATCCTTTAATCGTGTTATCCTTTCGAACGCGCCCCATCGTCTGACGCGTTTAATAAATAGTACCGTCGTATTTATATATTAGAACGCGGTTCGTGGAACGAGAACGAAAGCTCGCGGTTTATAGTATCGATACGTCGGACACGGTAAAATCGAAACACGGGGGTGTTTGTTTCCCGACACTGTACGCGCGCTTGTAGAGTGGGCAGCTCGGGCTGCGGAAAAACGAATTTAATATATTTTCTACTCGTTTTACGGATTACGATTCGAGAACGTTTAATATTTTTTTGCCGAGACAACCGAAATATAAATGACGAATTATCGAGGGTGTTAATATATTCACATTTTTCGTAAAACGGATAAAGTCGCCCCCCGAAAAAGTGTTACCAAATTCTGCGTTTGTAATCGGCGAACATCAAGGTGTTGTTATACGGGAATATTTTTCGCCCGGAAGACACGATGAAGTGGATATATTTTATTTAGCGCGGAGTTATTGGAAAGTACCTAAACAGTTGATACGCGATAACGCCAATTTAATCGTATTATTTAAACAAGACGAA
Organism: Geopemphigus sp. TES_GeoC_2020; assembly: GCA_025469175.1. Lineage (NCBI taxonomy): Eukaryota > Metazoa > Arthropoda > Insecta > Hemiptera > Aphididae > Geopemphigus > Geopemphigus sp. TES_GeoC_2020. The sequence continues at coordinate 21,448 of JAIPRN010000072.1, forward strand.
TGAAATTTAATATACCAGCACTGTTCCGGCGTTGTGAGTTTTAAAGAATTTAGACATTTCCGTACGACGTGTTGGGATCGAGATAGGTTTTCGGTTTGTCGTTATTTGTAAAGACAGCGAACGTGATAACGGACATTATCGGCTCGATACGTTTGTAAGTTATATAAGACGACGTTTTATCAATAATCGATCGCGTAATCGTCGTGGACGAGGAACGAAATATAATTAGTTAAAGCTAAACAGTGTATTAGACGAAAATTGAACGCTTTGAAAGCCGGGGCATTTAACGTACAGGAATTAATATCGCGCGCGTTTAAGCCAATAATCGATCCGTTAAATAAAATATCGAATACAACGTCGCCGCCGCAGGACGTAGTGAAAAATAATACTAAACACCCGGTTGCCGTTGAAAACTTTCGCGAAGACGAATGTCGACGAAGAATAAATCAACTGGTTTCGATCTAACGGTTTAGACAAAACGTGTACGGTCCTAAATGAAATTACGCCAACGGAGTTAGGCGGTGAAAAAATCAATTTCGCTCCGTAACGCGTTAATTATCGAAGACGTTGCTTACATGTTGACACCCGGTCTCGTTCGTTTATTATTTTTACCAAACGTCGGGCGGTATACGCCGAAAATGATTTGGAAACGTACAAACGGATACTTAATATTCAAACTGCGGCGCGTTTGAGACAAGACGGGAAGTAAACATTCGGATATCCTTGTAAAATTGTTGCCAACCTCGGGGAGTGGGCTTTCCGTTAAACTACAAAAACACAACTTAGTGTATTGGAACGAACGAGCTAGTCCGACGGCTTACGACTTTTATTTATCGTCACAAGCGGTTGCGTATCCGACGTAATTTGATCGATTTTCGAAGAACTATCGGAAGCGGGGGGTTAATAAAACGAATACCGAATGTCTAAACGCGAAATAGCGATTGAACTGTTGCGTAGACCGTGGAGGAAAAATTTACGCGAGACGAAGAGTCCAACGTGTACGGTAAAAACGATTTATGGCGAGCCGACTTGGGCGAAACGATTCCGTATTCGAAACCGGTATAAGGGATTCGAGTACGTATTGCGCGTGATAGATTGTTTTACGAAATTCGCGCGGGCCGTGCCGCTTAAATCAAAAACGGGGAGTTGAATTTTTAAAGTTTTTTAAATCAAAAACGCGATATCGAAAATATTAACGCTCGCCAAAATGATTACAACTCTCGATTTTTACAACGAAACGTTCGATACGTTAACGAGGATATATAACGTTAACGAATATTCAACTTTTCGTAAGCGTATATCGTGGAACGATTTAATCGTACATCAAAAGACGCTAATGTTTTGGAGAGTTCACGGCTCGTGGTTCGCGTAATTGGATTTCTATATTACCGACGTCAATAGACGCGTACAACAATTCGAAACATAGGGATGTCGCCCGTACAAGCCGATAGAAACCCGTCTACTGGTGGCGGCGCCGTACGTCAAACGGCGTAATTTCCCGAACGGAGAAAATGCGTTTTAAAAAATAAACGACAAAGTACGTATTAGTACGCGAAAAGGGATGTTTACGAAAGGTCATTTGCCCAATTGGTCTACGGAAATATTTAAAATCGCGAAAACGAATAAAACCCCGTCCCCCGTTACTTTTCAATTGGAAGATTATTACCGGGCGCCCTGTGGCCGGATGGTTTTGTAACGAAGAATTATCTAAAACTCATTGCCCCGACGACTACTTGATCGAGAAAATTTTACGGAGAAATGGCAGCAAATTATTCGTGATTCGATAAATCTCGTAACAGTCGCGATCTCAAATTATAATAGTAGTGTATCGTGTACAAAGTGGAGAATTATGGACGTATTCAACAACTCCTCGTACAGCGGGCGCGAAAATAAAACTATTAATCGAATTCGTGAATCTCGCGGAATACTCAAAAAAACCGAACTAATGGTAAATAGTCAAACGTTGGATACACAGAAAAACGATATTATAAGTGTACAAGAAAAAATACGCGCGTTAGAAACCGCGTTAACGGAAATCGAGTCGTGTAGAAACGATATTATTATTTGTCGATCAAAGATGAATACTATCGAGAATAATATGGAACTAATTAATTCGTTTTAATCGGTTTTCGAAAAAAAAATGATAATTATACAAAACGATTTAACTGGTATCCGGAAACAAGCGATAACCACGACAACGACATAATAAACGCGGTTATCGGTGAGGGGTAAAATTAGTCGTGAACAAACTACAGAAAGATACGGTACCGCGTTACAATGTCTTCGGCTATCTTGGAAATACAACGCGTTTTGGGCGCGAACGCTGAATATCTCGTAAAGGAAATGTCGGTAATCGATACCTGGGCTGCGCAACATTGGATATTACAACGCTATAGACGGCAAGATTCGGAGGACGAATAAATGGCTCGAGAGAAATTATCACAATTTCTCGATGGAATACGGTGACGTCGAGTACGAAGAAATTGACGGGATACTGAATTCTTTGAGGTTCGAACGCATATTCGTCAAAGGAGAGCAAAAACGAAAAATTATCGCCAACTTCGTGCCGCACGTACGTGTTATCAGCATCGAGGAATTAGGGTGCCCGCGATTGGACCAACTATCCGTAGACGATACGACGACTTGCTGTATTTTTCACATGAACTTAAATTCGAAACGTACATTTTACAAAGTTTTCGCATTAAAAAAATAGTTTACGAATAATATTTAAGTCGTATATATATATTTGATAATAAAAAAAAAACATTTTATATCGTAATAATAGCGTTCTATTTATTACACACACATACATATACAATTATTTATATAAAATTATCAGGTTCTTCGGTCTGTCGATCACCGAATATTATTTCGCTGAAACAAAATATAAAAAATTAGCGAACTATTTTTTATTTCTTTTCTGTGAAAAACTCACTCAATCGTGGAAGATTGGAGGTATCCATACGGTCGAGCAAGTTGGAATTTTCACTCAGGTTCTTGTAGATATCATTTATCCATACGCGATATATCAACGAATCTAAAATAATAATAAACCTATACAATATCCGTATATAATAATAATAATAATTATACCTGTGTCCATATACATGAGATCAATATCGTCCTCGTAATGACGTTTCATAACGTTGTAATGGTAATCGTACATTAACCATTTGCTCACTTCGAGCACCACGAATCCGACGAAAATTGGTTTATTAAATTCGATAATTTTGTTATTTAACACCACAGCAGATAAATGGTCGTTATACTTTACACAATGCTGAAACGTCGGACGATTAATTTTAGTTTCCGCATTCATTTTTTGGAACTAACTAATTCAATTTTCACGCGTTTACGGACACATTCCATCACTTTTCCTACAAATAAAAGTTAATAATACGAATGATAAAAATAATACGAATAAGAACCTACCGTATACGGCGTTATTCATTAATTTATAAAAATCTTTCTCGAAGTCGTTGCTCGCTGTTTTTCGCATTTCCGTGTTTAATCGTATATATTTCGACAACCACGCCGACTGTTTGTATTCCATTGCTCGATGAACCTGTTGTTGATAAACCACGAAATTGTTAAATATACGTGATAACTAAATTAAAATTAATCACTTTTTCCACGATTAATCCGTTGTCGAGAGCTTGTTTTAAACTTCGATAATGTACAATATACCGTTCCTTCTTTTCGAGCGTCGCTAAAACTTTTTGAACTTTTGAGCTCAGTGGTACTCCGTTACACGGAAGAAACGGTAAATCGTTATGCATATTGTGAAGGTGCTGCAGATACGATATATACGACCGATTTCGTTCGTGTCTAATAATTTGGTCAGGCTATCGAGCGTTGGCTCAATCCACTTGAACCCGCTGTAAGGCATATATTGTGACATGGCCCAACCGTAAAGGTTATTGCCTAAATCAAAAAATAAAAATCGGAATAAATTATAATTTTTTTTAGAAAAAACTGTACTTACAATCTTGATATATCAACCAAGATTTCGGTTGAGTTACGTCAAAATTTGGGGTAGTATGATTATTCGCCTTAGCAAATCGCATGCTAGCCTGAACCAAACCACCTCAAATACCTGAAATTTTATTATAAATTAAAAAAAAAAAAAAATTAAATTAAATACCTTTATAATAAATACCTTTTTCAAACATTAGCAACATGTCGTAGTCGGTCAGTAGTTCTATTTTTGCTCGCGAGAATTTCGTTCTATAAACGGCGACTGTTAGACTGGCACTGATTGTAATTTGCAAATATGCTCGTATTAAATCCTTCGTATTAAACGATAATAAAATCGTTTAAGGGATGGCCCGGTGTGTCTCTCGTTAATCGAACATTTGATGATTACGAATTTCCGTTTAATTTTTTTTTTTTACAAAACATGGGTATTAGTTGTTCAGGATCAGACACCAGGTCATGTATGAAATCATCTTGTACAAAATAAATTGAAACGTCATTGACACGTGAGTGATAACAATTGATAAAAATCTAGGGCTGATGAAAAAGAAACGCTATCAAATAACTGATAACAATGCTACAATAATGATAATATGTTGGTAAACGTGGTAACAAACTACTGATAAGAGGATTACTATCATTGATAACTGATGATAATATATAACATGGTTAGTGATACGAGATAACAACGATATTGATAATAGATGTGTGATAATAATATAGGGCCGATAACAAAGGATTGGGAGGATCGCCCTTGTCCCAGAACCTACATTTTTATTTTACCGTGGTCCATAGACGACCCGTGACGAAAGAAACGAGTGTGTGTGTAAACACAACCGCGATATTATACGGTAAATGGTATAAACCTATTTTAAACACGTCACGTACGCGGTTACAAAATTATCTGATAACACACTATCTTATTTGTACCGACCGAGTTGGGTACACCCCCCCGCGGTACGGGATGAAAAAACTCGATTCGCGTCGTCGGCGTATCCGATTGTTACACTCTACGGTGTTCGTACGTCGTCATGTTCGGCGGAAATTCCGAAAGCCCGTGAAACGTTCGCCGTTTACGCCCTCGACCGCTGTATATTAACGTACGAAACGGTCGTCCGTTTTTGCAAACATGTACGGCGACGTGTCCAGTTCCAGTGACGAAGACGACATGAAATTGCCGAAGGTAAACACTACGCGTCGTAATATTATTGTAATTCGTTCGTAGCCGCCGCGTACGTGCAAATACACGTACGCGTTACATAAGGCGGGAACTTTGTATCGAATTTTGTGCGTTTTCGAATATATACACCATTTACGTACTATACGACGTGTAAACGTTACGTTATTCGCTACAGGAAACGTATAACGAACGGAGCCCGCTCGTTAACAACAAGACAACGTCAAAAAGCGTGACGGCTGTGCAGAACCAAGTAACGGCCGAAAGTGGAGAACCTCGAACGAACGGCCGAAAATGGACACAATATCTAGGCGCGATAGTCGGTAAATTTTCACACGTGTCAAACGATTAACGCTATCAACGTATATATATATTGTATACGTACTTGTTTAGCGACTATCGGCGGTTTCATCATGGGAACAGCTGTTGGCTGGACATCTCCAGCCGGTCCAATGATGATAGCGAGTAACCTTGTGACGACCGAGAATGTATCTTGGATCGCAGCGCTGATGCCACTTGGTGCCCTACTTAGTTGTCCAGTTATGGCTACCGTAATAGACAAGTTTGGACGTAAACAACTGATGATTATAGTAACTATACCCGCGCTCGTTGGTTGGGCGCTGATAATATGGGCTCAATCTGTAAGTGTAAAACAAATTTTGTTCGATGTTTCTATGCTTGCTGAAAGTTCGGGATGACAAGTACACGAGTTTTTTCAAGGTGTTATGGATCTATGGCGGCAGGCTTTTCATTGGATTCGCTAGTGGCTCGTATTCAGTTATTGTACCGCAATATACTTCCGAAATTGCCGAAAAACAAATCCGTGGTAGTTTAGGTTCTTATTTTCAATTACAAGTCAATTTCGGAATTTTGTTCACATACGTCATGGGATCTGTCGTAAGTCAGTATTTTAGAATTACGCCGAATCGATTATTTAACGATATTATTGATTGTGTTCTTTGCAGTTTCAAGTTTTTGGCCTGTCCGTGGCTTGTGCAATAGTCCCATTGGTGTACATAATTTGTTTGGTCGTTTTATTACCAGAGAGCCCGATGTTCTACCTTATGAAAGGAAATACCGAAAAGGCACGAGCGTCGTTGGAATTTTTTCGTGGGCCTAATAATGGTACAGTGAGCCGAGAGTTAGATGACATGCAAAAGTCTTTAGCTAAAGTATGTGCAATACTGTGTTACGCATTTAAAACTGCTTAACACAGTACCGAAGTCAAAAATTAAAAATATTTTGTTCATAGACCGAAAGAGAAAGAGTGCCAATTGTGGAAGCATTCCAGACAACGCCGGCCAAACGAGGTCTGTTCTTGGGTCTCGGAATTATGTTTTTTCAACAGTTCACTGGATGTAACGCCGTTATTTTCTACGCTACAACTATCTTCAGCGTAAATAATACATCTATTGACACAAACACACACACACACACACATATATATCAAAAGACAATTTAATATTATAAATCAACTTCGTAAATGTATTGCAGAAAACCGGTAGCAAAATTGAACCAAATACGTCCACGATCGTTATTGGTGTTGTGGCTGTAGTGTTCACATACGTTTCCACGCTCGTCGTTGACAGATTAGGAAGACGTATTTTACTTTTGTATTCCATCGTCATAATGGGAATATGCACGTTCTTCATTGGCGGATTTTTTTACGCAAAGTCTTTCAAGTACGACGTTTCATCCATTGGATTTGTACCGTTAATGTCATTGTGCATATTTATCGTCGTATTCTCCATTGGTTTTGGCCCCATCCCATGGATGATGATGGGCGAAATATTTCCAATCCAAATCAAAGGTAAAGACGTTAATTGGAAAATTATTTGAACATACAGGACAAGGGACAAGAAAACAACGTATCATTTTGTCTGCGCGTCTTAAATTCTCGTAATTATTTCGTTCGTAGGTACTGCTAGCTCAATAGTGTGCATGTCCAACTGGATTTTCGTCTTCTTGGTCACCAAGTTTTTCACATCGTTGGTGTCCGCCATTCAAATATACAATACATTCTGGCTGTTCACGATGTTCAGCGTGTTGGGTACATTCTTTGTCGGGTTTATTGTACCCGAGACCAAGGGCAAGACCATGGAAGAAATTCAAGAATTGCTCGGCGCCAATATTTCGTCGCCAATATCGGAGGAAACAGGCGAAAATTAAAACGCACTTATTGAAAATAATCACGTTTATCTTTTCGTATATTTAAATCGATACCACAATTTATTTGTATGTTTATTAATTATTGAACATTTTTGGATCTAGTAATAGATTTTCTCGTTGATAAACATTATGATAGAGCTATTTGTATAAATTGTGTACGGTTTTACCAACCCACTACCTAATAACCTTAGTTGTGATTGTATAATTATTTTTATTCGCGTATTGTGTTTCATTTCGTCTTTTAGACTTAAAAAAACAAACGCTAAGTGTTATTGTTGGAATGTACTTCCTAGTCTAAAGACGAAACGTATTAATTTCGTTATATATATCGCTATATACACTCGTATTAGTATGTACGTCGCACGTATTTGATAATGAATATTTACTTTAATCTATTGTACACGCTGTAGTATTTAATCGACGAATTATTAGGTTTTCCTTTGTACCCATTATTTATAAATAAAAACATTCTCAAATGTTCGATTACTATTTCAAATTTGGTACACTGAACATTTTAAAATCTGTGATACCTTAAGACTTCTATTATATAACCCTGTGTGTGTGTGTGTGTGTGTGTGTGTGCGTGCGCGCGCATGTATGTAATCAAGTTATTAATAAATTATTTTCGTAATACACACTCGTTATTGTTTGTTTTCAATGAAAACTATTGCAGTCTCCGTACCTAATATCTGATTTAAAGACATTTTGTTGAACTCTTCATCGATTTATGTAAAGTTAAAATATTACGCGCCTTTTGTTACAATTTAATTGACTAACTTTTTACAATGTACCTGGTAAGATATAAAAATATTGATTGTTTTTTTTTAAACATATTAATGTCAGTGTCGCAGCAACCTGACAGACATATATTTATATATCGGTACCTTAAAAAATGGTACGCTCGTACAATTCATGTTTGAATAATGAAAGCCTAGTTAAAAGCAAGACCATTGTTGTTGGGATTGTAAGATAATTTCAAAATACGTAGGTAATTATTTAATATTGTTTCGGTTTTTGGAATTATCCATATCTTAGTTTTTGTTCTGACACTTAGGAACCATTGCAGGTCCCATCTTGACTCAATATGATCATGATGGTTATACAGGACTGTGCTTTTTTGAAGATGGGACCTGTAATGATTCTGAAATGTCCGAACAAAAACCAAAACAATATTAACAATAGAACCCACGAAAGCTTTGATAAATTCGTTAAGTATTTATTTCTTATAAATATAATAATGGTCGTATGTATATATATATATATATATACAAATGAGCCGTTCGAGAGGCTACCAATATTTTATATCAACCCCTGGGGGAAAGTCTTGTATACATCATTGACAATTAGTGTTGACCAGGAACATTCGTCGATGGTAGGAAAAAATTCTAAATCAACAAACATACAAGCTCCAAGGGGTCAACTTTCTTTTGTGCATCTATAAGGAAAAGGAGAGTTCAATTTGAGCTCAATAAAACAACGGTACATTCGGTACGGATTTATAAAAAGTAAATAAAAATTTGGTTCAATTCCAAAATCAGGACACGTCACCATGTCCAATTCTTTTGTGTACCATAGAAATAATAAATCGAACCATATTACCGTGGTCTCGAAGAATAAACGGTATATGTTATCAAATGCTCAACTATTTTAAACATCATGATACTAAATAAAACGACGAATATAATTATGAAATTTCTAAATATATATATATATTTTTTTTTATAAACAAAACAAATATTTAGTTCATTTCTTATTAGTGAACAATTTATAATTATTGCACTCGACAAAATTAGGTGTTTAAGTGTTTAATAAATTAAATAATACACAACACGAACGAAATAGTTTATAAAAGCATTTTTACGTTTTAAAAATAAATATAATTAAATTTTAAGCGTTAACTAATTCTTAACGATATATTTTTTTTTTTGTAAATATTGATTATACTTTTTCTTGTGAAAATCATTTAAACAATACAATCGGGTATAAAATAAATTGAAACAGTCTTTTAGCGCATTTCACAAATTCACCATCGAGCGATTTTTGTCTGACATTATTGATGGTATCCACATTGGAACACGATAGACACCCAATAACGGACGCGCGAACGTACGGGTTTTTCGCTGTCAATACACCAAATTTGTTACCAGACAACTGACCTGAAAACCATACGTGATCGTTTTCTTTCAAACTTTTAGTCGCATTATCCATTATGATGTCTTGGCTGTTGGTCAATAATGTCGTCACGTGTCCACTGCTACCCCAAACACTGTCGTCATTGTTCATTTTGATTTCTATTTCGTAAGTATAACAATTCCATTCGGAAACATGGCACAGATCCGACAGCTTTGAACTTACGTTACAACCATAACTGTCGGAACATGTGGAGAAACGTTTACCCAGAAAACACGTCAACGGACTCGATATGATCTAAAATTTAAAATTGTTTACATTTATCAACACGACGCGACTTTCTCATCGAACCTACTTTTGGGAAGTAGCTCAATACAATTAAAACAGGATTATACACAGAAACCACTTTGCTGGTTTTTACATAACCGTCCCATTGTACATTTTGGCCAATCAATTGTGAACAGTGTACATCAGTCAACACGATGGTTTCTTGAGACGTTTTACCATTGTCTCTATTACAATACTCTGAGAAATCCGTATAAGTTAAATGATGATCAACGGGTGGTTCGATCCATTGTTGTATATGTTCGTAGTTGTTAAACACACAAATTGTTACACCAACCAAAACTACAAAGACCTGTGCAAAACAACAGTATATCACATAATGATTATTACCGAAAACATACAGTGAAATCGTTACTTGAAAAGTACCTGCAAATATGTATAAAAAGTATCGGTGCGAAAACCTTTTCGTTTGAAATACTGTAGGACTATATGCAAAATCCACATAACTATCAGCACAATGGGCAGTTGCATAATTTGATAAACGGTTTCAAAGTTATTGCCAATAGTAACAAATGGCAAGAATATTCCGACAATTGGGAACAGTACGAACACGCATACCAGGGCTAATATACTACGAACCAGTCCGTACCATGTAGACTCTGTATGACAGAAATATAAAATTAATCAAACTATCGACGGCCGACTATTATCGAATACGACGTTACTATTATACCTTGTGACGCGACCAGAGCCATCTGCCACCACGAAAGTGTCATGCAATGCGGTATTAAATCTGTGTAGATCCCTCTCCAATTATTACGAGCCGCCATTTTCACCATAATCGCCGGCAATATTAAATAGAACAATGCTCGAAAGTTAAGACAGAATTCAACTCCGTTTCCTGAAAAAAAAAAAACAATTACGCTCATACGTAACGATCGATGTACAATTAATAAATTGACTTACCAATGACGTACGATGCAAATGTTGGTACATGTAAATCAAGAAATCTCCAACCTTTACTCACCACTGTGTCAGTTTCGTACGGATATTTTGCCAAGACATTGACACAAAATGATAATAACGCAATAAGGTCAATGTTTCGAGTTCTACCCAATTTTGGGCCACAAAGCTAAAGAAATACAAAAATTGCATTATAGATTATATACACACACACACACACACACACGTGTAATTTTTTTTTATAATTCGATTACGTTTATTCTAATAATTATTTTCTAGCTTATGAAACTGTAAACTACATTACAGTATAACGACGTTATTGTTCAAGACCCGAATGTGGTAATATTAAAACAAAATTATCAAAATCTCAATATAGTTACCGAAAAAGAGTACAACGTATAAAACGTTAAGCAGATAGATACGATGGTTAGTTCAGATTGAAACATAGTGTCTGAATCAATCACAGTCTTCATAAGTAAGTGAGCACCCAATGATGCAAAAAAGAAAACGTATGGTTTAAGAGTATTCATTAAATGTCGATATTCTGCTTCCTGAGCACTGAGGCAACCGCCACTGTACGTAATGAACAAATTGGACCATCGACGAAAACGTCCGTAATTTCTTTTTGCACACAACGCGCACACTGTTGCGACTACCATTGCGAGTAATGATCCGTAAAACAGAATGTACGGAATTAACAAGCAAACTCCATCCAAGCCCAACACAAAGAAGAGAACTGTCATTAACAATGTCGGCGTGTGAAAATACGAGAATGGATTAAACAGCAACTTGGAAAACCGTTTATTTAATCTCTCCTGAAGACAAAGATTATAATTATGGATAATGTACACTGGCTGGAGGAATAAGTCACAAGTAGTAGATATTGCATTTGTATTTTCTTCAATGGTAAGTATCTTTTGCACTAATGGCATTTGCCCGCGTGAAAAGTCTTTAGCGGCGTTCACTAATACATCTTCAGTAAGTTTCTCACCAGATTCGTTCATTCTAGTTTTCCAATCTGAAAACAAAAACCAAATTGACAAATTAATAAGGCACAAACGGAACACGAAATACGTTTAATTGTAACAATCTTGAATATATAATTATATGTGGAAAAATTTATCAAATACGAACGTCTGTAATATTGGTGGACAAACTTCTTATATTTATATAGATATAGTGTGCACGTATAAATATGAATATTTTTATTTAACTAAAAATTCGTTATTTTTTTTGGTTTTTTTATATTACCTCGACGCGATGATTTTAAACATTTGTATTCTTTGGAATTCTCATCTACTTTTATTATGTCTGAACTAATGGACTTATTACTACACGCTTGATTCAATTCATTTTTTAGTTGATCACTTGTTATAAAGTCTTCTCCTGCTGACATCCTGCAATAAAAAAATGAAATAACTTAAATGTCAAAACTTGGTCTCTGCATAAAAAAATTTGATAACACAATTTTGTACATACAACTATTCCTTCAAACAGATTCATTTATATCTCAAATTTCCTTCAATGTTAACGTTTAATATTTATTTCAATTACTAAAATCTTATACATAACAATTTATCAAATTATTTAGTTCACATTATTTTACTATACATAATAATTTCTAAATTATATAATATTGAATAACCAACTTTTTATATAATCACTCTATTATATATAAATATAAAACATTTATTTTTTCAGTTAACTGTTATAAATATATTTTGAAAAATGTAACGTATAAATATCAAATACTATACATAATGGTACAATTACCTATCAAATATTTCGTGAGCTGTTTTTTGAATAATTTTATCCTCCTGAGAAGTTTCCAGACAAACTTTGACATCCAACCAATTATGTTCAGTGATACCTAAAAACATTTTTCAATAAGTAAAAATATTTTCTTGTATATATAAATAAAGCACAATGTTAAAAAGTATGTCTGTGTATATAGAAGAATTAAATTTATTTTAAAAAAATAAATAATAAGATAAAACAATTTATTTATAATTTAGACTTACGTTGAAACCATAATATTAAATAGGAACCGTAAAAAATATACAATAACATTTTTAAACAGATATTATGTTTTGTAAGACCTGTACACTAAACTAAATGTTATAATTGTCCGTTTAACGCAATAATATAGGTTAGGCGCGTAATTATAATTAATTTTTATAAGTATACAGTCTTAAAATAAATTAATAATTTTTACTTTTCTACGATCATTAATGGTAAATAAGTATATAACATACAAGATAAATACAAAAACTAATAAATTCATTTATGTACAAACCTTTCCCTGTGTCTAAACATTCTTTTAAAAGTTCAGTTGCCTCTTTATGTCCTTGCGACGAAGCCTTAATCAACCAATAGACCCCTAAACTAGCATTTTCTTCTTGGTCTTTTTCATCTTCTGTAAAATCAAAATTACGTTAAATAGAAATCATTTTTCATACTATTTTCAAGACTTTTAATCAGTTAATAAAAAATATATACGAACGAGAAAAATACATAATAACGATAACATAATTTACCTAAACACTTCATACTTTACGAACAAAATTAAATATTACTTTATTTGTTAGTGTTTTTTAATATATCTATTAATTAGTGTAAAGGTGTAAACATATACCACATTAAAACCTTGATAACTTTAACTATTATTGGAGTATTTTTAGTTTCTTATTGAACAAATCCAACTCGACCTTTAAACAGTTAATTAAAATACTAAATAAGGTATTTTAGTGTTGCATTTTGTTTAAGTACTTTTTTCACAGGCTACAAATAAGTTATTAGTAATAGCATTTACCAGAAATGACCACGGTAACTATATACACACTATCGTTGTGACACTTATAATATTTGCCGATTGTTTTATAAATTTTAAAAAATATCGATAGATTTTGACATTGATTTAGAACGGTAATTCTACGTGAAGAAAATAAAACCAGTGAACTATGAAGTATTACAAATAACACACTTATATATAACACAAATGTTTTAACGTGATATAGTCGGTGACTTATTGGCATCTGACAGATATAAAGAAAATGTTTTAGATTTGCATCGAAAATATTTTCGTTTTCTTCATCAAAGTTAAAAGCGTTTCATTAATTGACTTTACAATTACGGTTAATGCGATCACCGAATTACAGGAAAAAAAAACTGATAACCTTTAAAAACTAACGGTTTTGTTGTACAGTGATCTTACCGCAGTCTTCGTGCAATAATTGTTTCGCTAAGTCGACCTGCGAATCTGGCCACCCATCTTCCGCCAAGAAAGTGCCAAAACGATTGTACCGATTTTGGGTTCGATCTACAAAAACGACGTAAACACGATTATGAACGACACCACCAACCCATATTTGTCGGTATATTATACTTAATAAAGTCCATTGTTTTCTGCGTGTTGACTTCGTAGGATCGGACATATTACTCGCTAGAACGACGACGCCGGGACAATTCAGACGCGCGTTGTTCGACAAACGAATGTTACGGCCAACGAACACATAACACGCTTCTTCAGTGTCTCACTACGCACGTCCGTAGCGCGCGCACTGTACTTACGGTACCGGCCGACGGATGGTCGGGAATACCATAAGGAAATCGACGCGAAATCGTTTTCACGAATTAAATATTTACCGTCTAACCGGACCCGAACCTGGTACGGTATCACGCGGACAATTCGGGAGGGATGATCGTTGGTGACGATCGAATAACTCGATTCCCGAAATACGACGGCAACAAACCCGACGAGCGTTCGGATCCGTCCGTATATTCGGCAAAACCCCTTTTACGGGAATCGAGACGCGGATTTAATTTTATCGCGAATCCCCGTCCACCCGATACCGAAATTGATACGCGAACGGAACGGACCCGTGATACCGACTACATAATCAGAGGGAGGTCGGCCGCCAACTACTACCACTATTACCGTACGTACTACCATGGACGAGAGCAAGCGCCATGTTTCGTACAAAATCGGCGGGAATTTTAAACGTATAAGCTAGACGCTATCGCGTGTACATTGAACGCTCGCTGTTCTTGTACACACGTCACGAACGCGCGTAACGTTCCCAAAATGAATACCTGAATTCGGATTGAAGCGCGCGAAAATTGGCGAACATTGGACGTCCGATGAACAAAACGGGTTTGTTTCTGACGTCGTCGAAAGACCGCGGCGCGGATAACGAACGGCATACGTTTTCCCGTTTTTATCAAAGACCGCGTAGAACTGGCGGTACCGTTTATCGATTACGTCGATAAACCGAACACCACCCGAAATGTTTAATCAACGTTCGGAACACCATTTTTAAGCCGACAATTAGCTACAAGAAGGGCGAATTGAAAAATATACGGTTCTTTTAGCCAATCGTTGTACAATCAACCGACGTTACGTCACGTTTAATACGTTAGTGACTTTATATTGTTATAACGGTATTGCCGACAAAAGTTCCACCAATACAACACTGTACGACGTTGAATTTAGAAATTTTTTTTTTCTGAGTCAATGAATAAAAAATTGTTTATTTATTACTTATTTCTGTCCCAGGACTAGACTTTAAAAACAGATATTCCGAATGAGGATTGGAACTTTGTTAGCGCCCCCACCTTAATAAATACACTTCTGCGACGTTCGGTACACATAATTATAGCGAGCCACGTTAATAATATAGGTAATCAAATATATTAAACACATTAACCGTTAATTATAATAGTATATATGTTGGAATATCAAGTATATTGTTACAATATAATGACCTATATAGCGCTTATAATATTTTGAATAACGAAAAGTGTAAATATTACGTATGTATATGTATTAGAAACTGAGTCGCGCGTAATAACGTAAAAAACAATCGATTCGTAAGTACGCGGTAAAATAAAAAGGAAATAGGAAAAAACTATACGAAGATATAGTTAAGCTGCACACCGTGGTACGCGACTATCGAAGACTTTTTCTTTGTAAACGAACTACGACGATCGTTTATTTACATAGGAAAACAACTATCGCGGTACACGCTAAACTATACGAACAATGGTTATAATCGTATTTTCGTACACCCTGCGCACAGACGCCTACCAGGCACAAACGGTACGTCTAAACGGCAAAACAAGTAAGATATATTTAAATGTCTAATAATAATAAACGTAATGTATACAATTTGGTAACCGGTCGAAACGTGACTAGAACAACGAGATGCTATGGGTGTAGCTACTACGTAGGTATACAATAATATCGTAATAAAGATACGCGGAAATTCGCGTTAACGCTATCGCTATACTTACATTCTACGATATAGAAGTACAATATACGCGCGTACTTAATATTTTAATTTTCGATAGAATATGATATTCGACGACGGACGGGGCGGCGTAGAAAAATACAAAAACAATAATTCATAAGACCGACGACGAGGTGGCTATTTCTTTTTAAATTTCGTTCGTACCGAACGCGTAGTGTCGTTCCGAATTAACGAATATAGGACCGATTTGAAGACTTTCGATCGAAAATTGACGATAGTAAACGAAACGAATACCTCGTACGTATTATTAATTTAGTCGTTTAATAATTTCGAGTTTAGACATTTTCGGTATATTTATATCGCTATCCGTTACTCGAGTTTATTGGTATTCGAAAACGTCCACTACCGGAGCCGTTGGCGCGTTTATAATGCGCTCGATTGATTAACGCAATCACCAGACAATACGTATAAAACGCTCCTCGGTGGCGCCGTCTAAGCTTTATGAATGTGAGGGAGGGGGTTAACAGAAACCGATTCGCCGTCGTTTTTCATTAACTACAAATGTGAAACTACAATATAACTCGGCGACGATCGTACAATTATTATAAAACGCGCGATTCCTAAACCGTAGACGTTTCTCAAGAAACGACATTTTCGCAACCCCGTCCGTCGGATAAGGCGCCATCGGGGTATTAATAAAATAAAGCACGCGCGCGCGCGTGTATGTTACGTCTGCGCGTGTACGTTAGCGCACGATGACTAGAAACGGATGACGCGACGGGCGTGTTTCCGCGTTCACGTGTACGACTTTTCCATATGGTACATGTCTCCCAGCAACCGTTGTATGGGTATGTCGCCGATGGTCTCCTTGAAGAACAACCGTTCGATGGTCGCCTGACGGACGGCCCGCAAGTTGGGCAACATGAGCAACAGCCGACCGAACCGGGTGGGCTGTCTCGAGTACCGGCCGCGCACGTAGTCGCCCAATATGCACTGGGCCTGGTCCTGAAGCATTTCCACCGGTTGCGCGTCGATCAGGCCCGGCGTCTCTGCGTTTAAAACACTTTTAATAACGACAACGGCGATACGAAAAACGCGCGATTCGCCGATGGGCGCGACCCATTTTTACCCGGCGTGAACAGAATGACCGCTTTCATGCAACCGCACTCGCTGCCGTCCGGCGACAGTTGCCTGAAACGGGCGAGTATCTCTTGTATGATTTTCATTTCGTTGTTCACCTTCGCGTCGTCCGCCGGCAACCTCTCGCGCGCCTTGTCCGAGTTCAGCAGCGGCGACAAGTCCCACGGTATGGACCACTGGGCCAAGTGCAACAGAAATAGCTCTTTCCACGACTCTTGCAGCAGCAGCAGCTGTCGCCGGGGAACAAACAATATTCGACGCCGTTAGTAACCCGCCGTGTCGGCCGTCCCCGTCCGTTTCACCCAACGCGCCAAATATGGTCGGCGAACGGTTTGGGTTTATATACGCCCGACGACGATTAATATCATCGTCGTCTAAGGTACATTGTATTGTTGTTTACCTGATCGTGTTTGGAAAGCGTCTGGAACGGAGCCAAACATCGGACCCATCTAACTGCCATGAACAGTAGCCGAGCTGTGGTTTCCTGCGTGTACAAAAAAAAAAAAACAAACGACGTATTTTATTTACGAGGGCCGCCGGAATGTTTCGAAAAACATATAACACGTATAATATTTCGTACCGAACCGAAATAAACGATTGTTGAAAATGAAAACGATATACGAATTGAAGGAAAATAAACGGCGAAAAGACGGGGATTCGTGCCGCGGAACGAACAACGGCCGACGTTCACTTAGGTAACCGGAACCTAAATCTAGTGGACGAAACGTCGAACCTAGAAAGCAAGACTACTGTGCAAGGGTGTCACAAGAACGCCCGGAAAATCGAACGACGCGTAGAATTGACAAAAACCGCTGTCGGCGAAATAATCGAAATGTTCGTGTCAAAGAAACTATAGACTTTGATATAAATAAAGGACTTGTCGAAATTTACGTCTTGATCGTATGATTGTAAGTATGACCCAGCGAAATGTGGATCATAAACGAAATTGAAAAGGAACCGCGAGAATTATTCGAATTATGTAAGACGCGAGAATCGGAAGTAAAATAAAGAATTAAAAGGAATGACGATTAATGTATTGAAATGGAGAATAAGAGCTGTAAACTAACATACGGATTGGAACAAAAATGAACGCGATGTGTTCAATATTTCGTTCTCTAATATACAGGATGTAAATTACATATATAAATAACGACCGATAGATGTGTATTTCCGAATGTGTTTGTAGAGTTTTCCGTGTATTTATATTATTTTGTATTAACCGCGTAAATATTTACAATTCGTACGTACTTGCATATTCATCAACAATTAAGATTATTTTTAAATGAAACCAAATTACATTACTTTAAACATCTGGTCATTTTTGAAACGTAGTCAAACTACATATAATAAACCTTCTTATTGCTTTATATGTTTTTCGAAAATATCTAACGGCGGAAAAATATTTAACGATGGCAAAAATAGCTTATTTTCGAAAACAAATAAACAGGCAAACAGCATTGTCTAATGATTTGAATTATAACAATAAAGTTTGATGACATATAGATGATACAGAAAAATGTTAATATTTGTATGATAATTTTTTCTATCGTTAAATTGTACTCGTACATTATTCGTAATACTATAATAAAATATAGAAATGTTCACAAACAGTAAAACGAAAACCACTTTAATTTTAACGAATATTATTAAACATATATACGAACGAAACGCATAATACATATTACATTGAAAATGTATTCGTACTGAGTCACGCCATTTTAATCTCCAATCACAAGCGATTGGATAAAGGGGCACACCTTTAGCCACCCGCAGAAAAGTAGGCGGGCAGTCGAAAAGTCAACCCTCGCGTATAAAATATAATCCCTTACTCCGGTGCAAGTATACCCGTAGTCAACTTGGTGCGTTTATAAACGGCCGCAGTACATATAATATATATATAAATATAATTTCGTAATACAATACGTAGTAATTTTTAAATTAATATATCATTTACCAAAGGGGTATTTTTGTTTTAATTACCTGTAAGACTTCCCAAGTTGGCGATAACGACAAAGTCAGTGAACCTTGAGGGCTGGTCGGTTGTGGTATACCAATAGGAGATGAGGCTTCTGACATCTTTGCGCTCCATATCAATTCCTACAATATACCGAAAAATAAGGATTTTTCGTAATTAAAAGAAAAAAAAATCGAATATAACATAACGGTTTTTAGTAAATACTATCGTCAATAATGTAATCATACGACTAAACTACCTAGTTCCTAATTTACCTCGTTAACATTAAAGGGTGAAATAGGAATGTTATACTTTTCTATAAACAATGAAACTAATTTGTATTTTAATTTTTAACGATAAAATATTACATACAGTTTACCACACTTCGCCGTGATGAATTACTTTTACAAAATAAACTAAACCCTATCGTATATATAGTTAACTTCAAAATTAATAACGTTACAACTACAAATATTACGTATGTTTAAATTACGTAATTCGTTAAAGTAAATCAATCGATATTTATGATTTCACTGATCGCCCAAATGTACAAAATATAATACACGCCTATAGAAAAGCAAATGGAATGGGTCTTATACATATATTGTAACGAGCCTATGTATAATATGGGTTTCTTTGAGTTTCTAAAATGTTATAATACGGCGGTCACACGGTGTCGTTATCCAAATGATCGAACAGAGGTACAAACAACGGGAAACGAAGGAACGCGACGGTCCGGATGCAGTTCAACGATTATACAAAACAAATTTTCCGAGTCAACGGTGACGTATAAAAGAAGGGAGGAAAAACTCGTCTACGGTGTTCGGTATGTCTCAGACCTCGCACATCATCGACACCGTCACAACGATATTAATAGCGATAAAAGTCGTGCTTAAGCCTCGGGGTCTTGGTGAACATGCGTAATATATTGGACACAGTGTATACAAATATATATATACGTATATATTTAAGTACGAACGATGGCGTGTGTATGTGTATGTATATATATGTATGTATGTGTGTGTGTGTGTGTGTATGAACGGCGTATAATACGGTAAAGCCAGAGGGCGTCTTTGACGTCCACGGCGAACAAAGGGTTCGATTGCTGCTAAAACCCGCGAGGACCATGTGGTTCGGTTCTCACATCAAAACGCGTCCGCGCGTGGCTGACTCATCGCGCAGGACGCACTCTTCTGCCGTCACAACCTCTCCTCTCGGTGGTCCACTCTCGCGCACTTTCTCTCCCCATTTCCCTATTCTCTTTATCGGTTTACTTCACACACACACACACACACTTACATACACGTACTATTTTATATAAAATATACGCGTATATTACCTATAGGTAGGTAATAACACACGTTATTATATTCACCGCGTAGCATGCGGCGTCGGTGTGTCTACGTTTCATATCGTAAATATATATATATATTTCGTAATTTATCGCGTACGCATGTCTAAGTGTTCAACTCAAAATGCTAATTTTGCTGCCGCCGTGTACGCCGCGCGCGCAATATGACCGGTTGATCCCGCCAAAGAGATTTACACCCGCGGAGAAAACCCGCCGCGTCGCCGCATATTAAACCAACATCGCGTGAACGACGCGTTTCACGTCTGTTTACTTTATATCGCATTTCTCAGCACGTCGGCCCAACGATACACGACGGCCCACAGGTAGTTTTATACGAATTTTTCGACGTACCGTCTCGATACGTTTTGGCCGAAAAACGTCCAAATAAATCGACGAATCGACGAATTTTGTAACATCGAAACGCTTTTAAAAATACCGCGAGTAATACATGTACGTGACGCAGTTTATATAAATTGCTTCGCGCCGTCCCCGAATGTTTCTTTTTTTTTATCGTTTTAATACATGATTATTTCCCAAACACGAACCCTTAATTACGTACGCCGCGACCACGTTTAAAAATCGATGTCCATTACTTGACATTTTTCGGCGGACATGAGTATCTGCAAAAGTCCGGGCGGTGGCGGCGGTTGTTGTTGTCCTAGGAACACGGGGGGTCCCTGCGGCGGCGTAGGTGGCAACAACGTGGGTGGCGGTGGCGGCAACGGAAGTTGCTGCTGTTGCTGTTGGTGCTGCTGCTGCTGCTGTTGTTGTTGCTGTTGCGAAGGCGTAGACAGCACGGACGGCAAAGGCGTTTCAATCGGTATTTTCGGGTACGTCGACGAAGTTTTTTGGATCATGTGCTCGGCGCCCAACGGGATTTGGCCGGGTTGCTGCCTTTGATGATTGACGACAGGCTGCGCCGAGTCTTTTATCGGATGATGATGGTGGTGATGGTGATGATGGTGCAACTTTGGTTTACGCGGTCCTCGTTCGTGTTGTACCGCTATAACGAAATAACAATATCATTATACCGCGTTATATTTATAACCCGCCCCTACTATATTATTATTATTAAAATACCCGGATAATATATACCTGACGGGGAGTAGTATATAACAATACACGCGATAGGTAATTTATATACAAGCGCGGTTTTTTATTATCTTAGATCGTGGCTATGGAACCGAAACGATAAATATATAATGGGTTAGTTAGATCGAATTTTTTTTTAATAAATACTTTTCTAAAAAGTAAAAAGTTCGCCGTGTTTGGACGCGATACACTTACACGGGAATTGAAAGTTCAAAACGAACTAACGGTTGTTCGTAAATTGCTCGTTAATTTTCGAAAGTTAGTTTTCGTGAAAAACAGGCGGTTTTATTTGTGTAATTGTATCGTAGCCGTGCGTACAGAGTGTGCCGGTTGTGTCTACGTACCACCTACCATTATAAGCTAGGGATCCAAAATTGGCATCATACCATCAAAATCTAATGATCCTAAATAATAAATAACGCTACGTTTTATTTCCTCTCGATTTAAAACGTTATTTTTTGAAATATATAATGGGAAGAAAAAATTAATTTATACGTGTTTATCAAGTCCACTGTTTACGAAGCAAAGATTAAATATAATATTTTTAAAATCCATACAATACTTTAAAAATCCCTTTTAATGATAAATAATTAATAGATTGCTAGTATCAGAAAAAAGGTAAAACGTTTATAACGTACGATGAATAAAGTAAGACATTAATTTTAAAAGTAGTATACTGAAAAAAGTTTAAAACGCGAAATAATTATAATAATAATTAACGGTACGTTGTTTTATATACATTTTTCGATTTCGAGTATTTTGTTTTGGAAACCACATTTTCGCGGCCACAGTAACCATTTTGATCGATCGTACAATGTATAAATATTTATTTATACCTACAGTGCGTGTATTTGACATTCGAATTGTGAGTTTACACATGTATGAAAGTCATGTGAAACACGTGCCTTAACTTTTGTTCTGGTCTAATGTTGCGTATTTCATTTAATTTTTTTGGTTTTTAATCTGAACTGTTCAAATGGTTTTTTTTTTTGTACGAATTTGTCATTTTTTATTAAATTAAACGTGAACAAAAAAATATATATTGAAACGCGATTTATGATATTCAAATATCTGAAAGCAATAATAATAATTCATCATCGGATTACGCGGACATCTATTCATATTTATATTTGAAGGTTGTTCCATTGTTCACGGATATTTACTGCTGATTGAAAACTGTCTCCATGTTTAGTCCCTTGTTGTCCCAGTTCTTTTGTTATCATAACCACAGCGCAAGTATCAATATTATCTAAATCACCAATACATCGGAGAGAGGGCGTACCAATTGTGTTCAAATTTATTACATACACTATATATTTACGTTATATATACATTATACCTATGTGTTTTTGTTTCTTCGTTATTATTATTTTCTTTAATATTAAATAATCTCTATTTCATCGCCGCGGCTTCGTCGTAAGAAGAAACATCATTGCGTCGAAAACTTTACGATTCCGCAAATTTGTCACGCTAAACGAATTCCAAACGATTACGACGTGGCCCAGATGATTTATTTTAATGTTTAACTTCGAAAAACAACCCGTATGAAATAAACCCTACTTTTTATTCTTATCAAATTTAAATATGCTCGCTATATGTGTGCACTACCTTTTTGATCTATACGAATATTTAAAACAAACGATTCTATTGTTTCAGTTAACGATACGGGTATGATGTTATGTATTCGGTCGAAACAACTTTTTTTACTACTTCAGAATTTACAATAAAAAATGTTTATATCGATAAGTATTTTGTATTCTAGAAACATAAATTTAAAAAGAAATTTCGAATGCTTAACGGTATAGTAATCCAAATAAAACGTATAATTCCATTATACAATTTAATTTTTAATTAATCGTTACATTTTGTGTTTCAATATTTGCTGTACTTGTGTTTCTAAATACAATTATTTAATGAAGCGACATCAATTTTGATAAACAACCGGTAATGGTTTTAATTTTAACCAACAAACCAACAGAAATTATCAAAGCCTTTATTTTGAAAAAATATGCCAGCTTGACAATTCAACCTAACAGATTAATAATATTCAAAACTTAATTTGCTTTTTAACATTTCAGAAATGTAAACAATACAAAGCAAATATATAGCTGTATGCAGTTCAGACAACGTGTGTTATTACTTAATTTAAAACGTTATTTATTATTTGTTCGATAAAACCAGATGCTATATTTATTATAACATCGATGTTAATCAAATATCTCTTCTAACGTAATATCTTCATACGTTACAGAGTATTGAAACTAACGAAAATTCGTAATTACGTTATAATGATCTCGCGGGCGGACACCAAAGTATTATATACTTGATCTCCCTTAACTTACGTTAATAAGTACGGAGAGAACCCCGTCCCCTTATATTTATTTAAATGGGTATCATTTTCCGAATTGCACATTTGAATTGCATCAAGTCATCGAACCCTCCTGTTCTATTTTACACTTGTTTTTCGTTGGTAAGTCAGTTAATCCAGCTATCAGCTGTCAAAAACTCGCACGTATATAGAGTATAGGATATACAACACACACACACACACAGTCGGAGAGACGTGAAAGGGATATATTATTTACGAAGGGGTGAGCGAATAGCTGGAGAATTTTCAATGAAGCTCGAAAATTGGCTACGCAGTGCAGAGGCCGCGGCGTATGGCCTTTTACACAAAACGCAGTTCATTTATCAAAGGCTGAGAAGGGTAAGAAGAAGGAGAAAAAATTAAAGAAAGGAAGTGAACTAAGAGGAGGGTTGTACTTGGCGTGATTGAAGACTTCGCGTTAACGACATTATAAACTAGGCATTTTGTTCGAGGGCGGGTCATTATTCAACATTTGAGAAATTAGAGAAAGACAAAAAAAAGACGTAAGGAAATCTTTAGCCACAGCCCTTAATGAGCAGTGAATAGCGATTAAAAGTTCAAAAATTGAGAGGAAAACAAACGGTCAAAGCCGTTAGTTTAATACGCTAAAGTGTGTTAAACATTTTAAAGGAACATTCCTATCTATTTATATTATATTTATATTATCTACTTCTAAGCTGTTAAACATTAGCTAAAATAAATATTTCCATTTCAGTCCCGGTTTTAATATGGAATACCAAACAATAGCGTATCCGTGGCTAATCAAGATTTAATTAGAATTTATAAACCTCGTTCGTGTTTCGAAAACGCGAACGTTTTTATAAATCCGATTATTCGTAGAATAATGCGCTACAACGGCTTGCTTCATTGTAAATACCAACCTGTTTTTAAGCGTCAAAAACAACCATAATATCGAATAACAATTTAAATATAAATTTTAGTATCTGTATCGTACAGTGTATATAATATGTAAATATATACACAGCGGTCTTATAATCTATATTATATGTACTATGTCGCACGAAATGAATTCAAAATCAAAGTGTTTCCCCGAACGTTAAAACCTAATGTAAACACGGTGTGGTGCTACTGATTTTATGATCTGTCACGATGGCACCGCAAAATCATGGGTACGCATAATATTAACAGTTTCGCTGAGACACCGTTAGAGTATAGCTTTTGTGGTGATACTCTGTATATATATATATATATACTTGTCACTTGTACCTTTATATACGTGATACATCTTATATAAATATTATATATATATATATATAATATTTATATCGAAATAAAAAAACCATTGTATACACTTATATTATTATCGCGACAACATTATTCCGTTAAAAAAATACGTCAACTATATCCGCTACGATGAAAATGGAACACACAAAAATGTACACAAATATTTTACGCTATGGGTATGCGTTTTGGTATATACAGCGCGGCATATATCGAAATACATAAATAGTGTACGCTATAGATGGCATAATTATACATATCGACGTAAACTCACCGTCCTTGTTCATTGCCGACTGGAAACACTTGTTGAGCCGGCAGGCCCGGCACTGGTTTCTGTGGGTTTTGTCAATGGGGCACCTGCCTTTGAGTTCGCCTTGTGCCTTACACGTGTACACCCGGTTCCGGTGGATGCTTCTTTTGAAAAATCCGGAACAACCTGCGGCAATACAATACACACCGTAATATCACTTTCTCAGTCGAATGAAATCATATTAAATAAACACGAACACCGGCGGTTCTTACCGTCGCAACTATAAATGCCGTAATGTTTTCCGGAACTTCTATCCCCACAAACTTTGCACGGGATATCCAATAATCGATCTCCTGTATAAGACGAGAAGAGCTATTTAAATTTAAAACACAACTTACGAGTACACGTAGTTTTGAACAACCTGTTTCGTTATATTTTCTACGATCGTATACATCGTCAACTCCAAATAAATGAGTTTAGCAACGTATAGTTTGCTCGTAACTACTTATTCACTTCAAACTATAATTTACCTACTGATAAAAACATCTATATTTTTCAACGTAAAATTTAACGCCTTATTATTTATATATGTATATTTATATATCAACACAGAAACCTTCATTTTCGAAAAATGCGTATGGAAATTAATAACAAGATATAAAATATTACCGAATAATTTTATTCTGTATAGAATATTATTATCCCGATATCCTGAAATATCTGAAATGTATTAATTTTATAAAATATAATTCAGGGTCATCCAGAAAAACCAAACCTTTTTCCATGGTTTGTCTGTTATTAATGCAGAGCAAGCGGTTTTTGTTAACCAACCCTGTAAAAGAAAACCACTTGTAGAAATTAAAAACGTCGAAATACCTATAACATTGTACATTGTTTTATAATGGTATATATCTATTACAATATATAACGTAAGCATACGCGAACCTTACGTCTATGTAAGTATTATAACATCGCATATTAATACTGAATTTTCGATATATATATATATATGCGCTTATCATTTACATATATTTGAGCGTATCCAATCGTTTGAAACCAATACATATATAGAGAAACGCGTTCGTTACTTTAGCCACGATAATAACAATAAAAAGTATACGGCGAAAAGGTGTAAAAGGAAATAGTCAATCGTATATACGTGGGCATGCAAATGGCACCGGGCACAGGGGGAATTTCGAGCGGATTTCGCGGTTTCACAAACTTCGGCGCATGTGATGACTTGGTAAAGTACAGGGGGGCACAAATCACTATCGGTGTGTATGTGTGTGTGTGTGTGTGTGTGTGTGTGTGTGTATGTGTGTGTGTATGCATGTGTGTGTGTATGCATGTGCGTGTGCGAAAAGACGCCAGGACAACGTTTCGACCGGCGCTGTGCGCATAACGTTGAAAAGTGCGTTCGGCAGATGGGGAATAGTGGGGGTGGTTTGTAACGACGCGTACCCGACCGTAAACGACGAGATCGCTGACGTGTATAGTCCGCGGTGGACGCGGGGACGTAAAAGTTGGCGTATAAAACGGGCCCTCGCGTATTATTATATACATCGACGGCAACGATACGTATATACACACGCCCGTGAGAAGGGCGACCGGGCTTGTGGTTTATTAATGAGCTTGTATTTCGAAATCCGCTTATACGTACGACGCGTCTTCTGCGCGTCAAACCTTAAATCGTAACGTGTATGTGTGTATAGGACGCGACGCCCTCGACAACCGACTCGCGCGTTCCGTTCGTATACGCGTAATGTATACGTCCCGAAGTAGTAGTTTAACTTATCGCGTGAGACAACCCCGGCCGTCTTCACGCGGTGCTGTCTATGTCTAATATAATAAACGTATATATATATATATATATATATACGTACACGCCGCCTACGATACAGAAGTAAGCCCGGAGGCCGGACGAAACCGAGTGGTAGTGGCGGCGAAAATGCGGCTAATGGATGTTCGACGCGCGTGCAAAACTGTGCGCCGGGGACGGCAACAACGGGCCGCTGTTACCACCCCGCAGCCGAATGATCCGTGTTGTGAAAAAGCTATACGCGCCGCGTTCGACGCACGCAGCTGTGCCAGCGCCCGCGGCCGTTCAATGGCGACGGCGACCAACTTTCGTCGTCGTCGTCGTCGTCGTCGTCATCGGTGTTAACGTATAACAACGTCGTTCGTTCGGTCGCGGGTAAAACGGTCGGTTGGCCGCGGCGACGAGACGAGGAACGACGACGGTCCTATAATGCGCGTCGCGAGCCAAAACTTTAAAGCGCTCACGTCCTCGCCCTCCACCACTCATATACACACACACTCGACTCTTAATAAGACGCGTAAAGTTTCCAAAATACGCCCAACCCCGTAAACGCTGTAATCTAATTCTACAAAACGCTACCACGACTAAACATTTTATAAAATAACCTTATGGTGTTCGCCTTATAATACGTTTAAAACGAACGACTATTTCGTTACATGTGTAAGAATATAGATACCGTCCGATCTCGTCGACCAATACGAAATTTATTTATTTTGGTTTTCGACATTTGTTCTTCATTATTCTTCGATTATAACTTATAGTTTTAGCGCCTGCGTTTAACATTCGTTGACCTATAAGATTTGGTCGAATCATTTGGTCGAAATTCGAATTGAGCGCAATGTCTACGCTCTTCAAGGCGTTAAATAATAATTGATAAAAGCTTTAACGTTTTTATTTTCCCCGCTTATTTATTATTTATCGTGAAAAAGAAAGAAATAAAACGGTTCGTTGTAGGGCTTTTCGAACTTTGCGCGCTCCGAATGAGTAGTTCCGTTTAAAGTTTTTTTATTTTATTTTTTGTGTTCACCTTTTGTGCGGGATAACCTAATCTTCTTCGGGCTTTTTGAGTTCAACCGAAAAGAAAGGCTTACGGCTGCAACGATATAAAAAGGTCAACAAAACTTTTCAATAATAGAGATTATGATGTGCTTGCGATCCTTTTAAAAAGAGGGTTGAATGATTCTAAGGACCGGGCGCGAGTGTATTTGTTCGGGATCAACTGATTATAAGAAATGCGAAGTAACGGTTTCGAGCAAACTTATTTTCTTTTATTATAAGGATTTATAAAAGAACTTTCTGTGTACAGTGTCTATGATCAATATTTTGTAACACAAAGTAATAAGTTCGAACTAAGTGTGTGCCAATATTGAATTCTTTATTATTAATCTTCATAATATTAATCAAACCATAGCGGTAGTTAATTTTAAAAAAACTTTCGCTGCGTGAAATAGTAATTATAAATTAAGAATTACCGTCGAAAATTGTTTTAAATGGCAGAATTGAACTGTAAACTTTCTTAAAATTGTAATACGGACGGAGAATTATTAAAAATGTTAACTGTACGTCTACATACATTTAGTCGTTATTTATTAATAGCGTATATTGTTAATTAAACATATTAACAGACAAGACAAGGTTCAATGGAATGTTATAGACACGCTTCGAAATAAACGATTACCATAAATGTTTATTTTTTTGTTTATTTGACTTGTGTCAAGAAAAATCCTTTCAAATATTATTACCTAGCCTGAACTAACTGCCTCTAAAATGTGATTAAACCTTAATTGCTTACAAAAAACAACAATGACTCTAGCGCACAAACAAATTTTCTGTTTAAAGAATGTTGTCACTTTTTTAATTAATTTTTTTATGTACATAATATAAAAACTTAATTATGCAATATTATGTATTAGTCAATTACTAATAACGTTTAATCGTATTAAAAGACGTAAAATAATTTTAAAATGAGATTTTTTTAATATTGTCAAAAGTTAATATAGTATAAACTTTTTGATAATTGCTATTTTAATCAATAACCTTTTATATATACAATGCTGAATTATCAGATATAATACTAGTGCTGAATTATGTTAATTTGTTGGACACAATTAATAATTAAAATAGAAAACGTAACTAAATAATCTATAAAAATTAAGATATAACGAAATTATTTTAAAATAGTGAATTTTCTTTAAGTATTATGGTTAAATATATCAGTTTGATCATTATAAATTTATTTCATAACTCAATAATACAATATTTAAAACTTTTATACATTTTGCGTTTATTTTAACGTATTAACTTAATATTTTAATATTTTAATTTCAAAAACAAATAAATAAAGTTGATTCTTAAAGATCTACTTAAAGTTAAGTATTCGTATATTGTTCACATAACAAATAAATTTTAATTTCAGTCGATCATTTTTTTTTTTTTTTGTTAAAGTTTAGTTTGATTAAGCGAATAAATATAATTAGTAGATGATAAAAATGTAAATATAATACATATTTTCTAATACGTAAATGCGTGCACTTACGTTATTACTTTTTCATGCATTAACGGGTACTATAAGTCAATAAACCATACGAAATCTAATAAATTAAATGTTTATCAACGTAAAATAAAAGGCTGAGCTCTATTTCTTCAAAGACGATAGTACAACAAGATACTGGTTTTCTCGAACATACATTATTGCGTACAAAAATTAATAATAATAAAAATAACTATATCTATAAACCGTTATCGTCCGCTATCTATTTTCCGTCGCTGTCACGAGTATTAATATAATCATTAATAATCCGATTTTCGGACGATAAATTGCATTCGTATACAAAATAAAACCGATTTTTAAAATATCAATATGTAATAAATATCAGTCCAGTCAGTATTTTAAAAAAAGAACGAAACCAGTTAAACAATTTTATTCCGAATGAAATAACAGTAATGGATTATTCTTCGATAAAAAAAAGACACCAAATAAGGGTAGTTGTTGAATTTTATACTCTGGAAGGTGAAGAAACTCGTTTATAGTGAATATATATATATATATATATATATATTATATAGTACCTATTACGATCGTTCACTACGTCTAGTCGGTAAATCGCGTACAATTTGTTTCGATAAAACAATGAATCGTAATATGGAAATAGTTTACTCGAAGTTGGACGCCGAACAATTTCCAACGAAAACTGTCCGAAACCCAATCCTAACGGCGTAATAATCAACGCGACATAACGCCGCCAAATAATATACGACGATAATCGTCGACACTTTCGCAATTCGTCGGTATTCGATTATTGTTTATCTTTGGAAAAGTTTTCAACGATCAATATTTAACTGTGACCTAATAACGCGGATTGTTCACCTAAACTAATAAATTATCGACGCGTTCGGTTGCGTCCATACCCGAGCATACGTATAACAACGCGTACCTGTTCCCATTATCTGTACGTCAAATCATGTTGTGGCGGCACCGACGGTAATAATCCATCCGCGTTCAAAATGTCCCGGGATCGTGGCGGCGACTATCTAAAGAGCTGAAAAAACAAAAGAACCGAAACGATATAATGAAAATTGGACGAACCATCCAAAGTGCCCTCCCCAGCCAGATCGGGAAATAGCGCGCGCACGTAGCCGTCGGTATTTTACGTTCCGCAATCGGGCCACGACTTACCCAAAACGTGCGCGTTTGTAGCTACGGCGGTGGCGACGACGACGGGACGTGGGTGACGTGTGACGGTAGTTTGACCGTGGCTAGGGCCAAAAAGCGAATAGACCGATGTGACCGTTGCTGGTACGCCCGGCGCGGTGACGGCGGCGGTGCCGTTACTAAGTCGGAGGCACAGGGCGGCGCTCGGTGTGCGACAATCGCGCGTGTGTGTTGGTCCGGAGGGCGTGTCAGAGCCCGGCTGCCGCGGGACCGACCACCCCTATGCGCCACGTTTGTAACCGGGCCGCCGTATAACAACGTGTCAAACACGGCAAACCCCGCGGCTCGTGACCGGTGGCCCTAAAGTTATTAATTTCCTCGTAAGCTTGTCCCTTTACTATATACCGTCACCGCACTATACCTATACATATGCATATATATGTTCGTACCCTTTGCGAGTTTCACCATCCGCCGCCCCGCTGCCGGTTCTCCGAGTCCGGAGCAGATCTCTGACCCACTCACCCGCCGTCACTGGCCACATCCCCGCGCGCCGTTAATCGTGTATGCGTGTACGTGCGTGCGTGCGTGAGTATTTGTGTTGTACGAGCTTTACACACGCGGCGGCGATTTCGATTAACCGACGCACGCACGCACCGCACCTGGCGCTGACGACGCGCGAAATACGCCGTTTCTCTACTTCGTAACTTCGTCGCTCCACAAGTTCATCATGTACACCCGCGTGTACGTGTTTTACGTAATTCACTTACACCCCCCCCCCTACACGGAGCCTGAGAAATTTTTTTTTCGTACTGCACGCCCCATACAAACGCTATAATTCTTTAACAATTCACCTTTTGAGATACGCTATTTTGTTTTAGTTTGGTAAAAAACGGGTTTTTTTTGTATATTTTTATTTCATAGAAGAAATTTAAAGAATTTTCTTTGTTTATATTTAAACAAATTTAAAGTAATCATTTTTTTATGTATTAAAGCAAACATTTTAATGAATCAAAAAAATATAAATACATATTTTTCCTTCGTAATTGACGCGGTAAAATGGGCCGGTGAAAACGGTGCTCTTATTTTATGGTGCCATTGATTACTCCATTTCATCTCTTTTGTTAGTAAAAATTCAAACAAATTTAAAAACTAGATATCTGTCGCTATCGAATAAACTATGAAAAAAAGTTTCGTCTATAAAAAACAAAATAGTGGCGTTTTAAAAAAATTTTTAACTTTTTTTTCAGCCTAATTTGATTATAAAAATCATAAATATTAATAAAAAAATATGATCGTAGTTCATTCGATAGTCATATATGTTTAGAAGATGCCCTCAAAATTTCAAGTTGATTAGATGAGTAATTCTTTTTTATTCGACAGCACGAAGTCGAAAAACGTTGTTTTGAGAAAAATGCATTTAAAATCTTCCATTTATTATAGTCTAACATTTATTTTAGATTTTCGATTGATCAAAAAGGCTTTTAAAACAAATGTTCATTAAAACAGTCTTTGCTAAGCTAAAACAAGATTGGCCGCTCTGGAGAGAGACGCGTAAAACAATAGTAAGAAGTTGCAGTATAGCAGGTTTCCGAAAAAAAGAGCGGGCGGGCAGATACATGCAATTACGGGTTATGACACGCTCAGTGCAGCGCTTCACATTTAGACTCATTCTAGCTTACTTTTTACCTCAGAAGTTTTTCTAAGGATCTCTCTTATATTTCTACATATATAACAACGTAAAAAAAGTATAATCCAAAAATTGATTTTTTCAAAATTAGTTACCAGACTAGCCTCATAATTAATTATTATTATTAGGGTAGATATTTATGTGATTTTGAATCATTTTATCTCTAATGTACAGTGAAAATCGTGGCTAGTTTTACCAATATGTATTTCGTGACCTAACGGTTCTGCGCGTGTACAATTTTATTTTACATATTTTTTGGTATTTACGTTTTTGTTAGACGTTCGAAAAAAACCTATTCTATTCTAATTATCTTTTCTAATCTATCTAAACGCTCTATTTTAACCGAACAAAAACGATATTTTCCGTACCTAGCTTACCTAATATCGTGTACATTTAAATACATTTTCACAATTTATAAATTATTATAATATTTTCCGAGTTTAAAAAATATTTTTTATAGTCTCTTTCAGGATCAAGAAAATATATTTATGACAATTGAAATTTATATTTTATATTTTCGAATTTTAGGCTCTACTCCTACAAAACCTTATGTACACACGAATGTTTATAAAATGACTATTACAGTAACATCATATAAGTATATTATGACCAAGTAGGAGTTGCTTTTTTTCCATTGATCTTATATGAAACTTTGTTAGCTACAAATGTATACAAAACATATAAAGAATATAAAGAATAAAATAAAATGAATAATTGCTAAATAATGGGTTTTCATAAGGTATATTTTTTTTACTATATAAAGTATTTTTTTTAAAGTCTCGATGTTTTTCAATTTATTTTAATCGGCTTTTTTGAATTTTTTAGAGCTACAACATTCCAATTCTAATTATAACCTACACTGATCCTACTGCACTAATCGCTAATACAATTATTGGTTTCAGCGGTGAACAACAATACCTATTTTCTCCCATAGTGTGTATATATATATATATATATGTAAAATATTAAAAGGCACAGACCCGTGATTGTTCTTCGAAAATCACAAAAATCGTATTTAGATGATAGATATTAAATTACTAATACGCGTAATAAGTATAATATTATTATATAAAAGTGTATACAGTAGTGAGTTATTAAGTGCTTACCAAATAACATTTTTTTTATGTGTTTTTTACACGTTTTCAAGCATATTATACAAACATAAGTGGCATACAGACGGGGTAGGCTAAATTTGGAATTCAAGTGATCAACCATTTGTTTAATGTACAATATAAATGAAAAAATTCGATCGTATTATATATATTAAATATACATATATTATGCGACCACTTTTATTATGTGCCTAAAGCAGTGTGCCAATGTCTTATACTCAGAATATTATCTAAGTATAGTTGGAAAATTAAGAGTTATTGTTGTCTTTTTAATTGATTTCATGTATAAACTCATATTCAACGGTTTCATAACAACATCTATGCTAAGTATATAGATTTTTGTCGCTTAGACATAGATACTTCGAAAAATGTTTAAATTAGTACTAATATGTCTAATAATGTAAATTATAATGTACATACATGCCAAATAAAAATAAGGTACAGTTAACAAACTAATATTACTTCATCGATTCCGAGATGATTTTGAAAGTTGAAATAAAATTAAATGGCTATAATCTTATAATTATTATATATTTTCTTTCACAGTATTAAATATACACTACAGTCGCTTTATAACGTAGTCGAAAAAAATTGATATTTACTATCCATCCGAGAAATGTGTTGACTTCGAAATCTCAATACTTTTGGTATATACAAGTATATAACACATGCACTAAATACAATACCTACACATTGATATACATTTCATGTCTATAAAAAATTAAATATAGATACATTAAAGAAATATACCTAATGAATTATTCTATTTAGTATTCCTACCAAAAATTATAACTTTATTTTCAATATTTTTTTTAAACATCGCGATAATATGACTAATATTTTATAAATATTTCAGTTTTAACTCTTATAGTTTTATTAAAATATATATTTTTTAAATCATTAGACACCTATTATATTTAATAAAATACATTTAAAGCAAATTTAATATTCTCGTATTATTTGCATATTTTTGTAATAAAAAGAATAACCCTAATACATTTTCTCTAAATACTCACACAATCACACACCATAAACTTTTAATTAACTATTTGCGTATTATGACTTATATAATACGTATTATAATTATTTTGAACAATATTTAAAAACCGATTGAATATGACTTTCTACACGTTTTTATTATAAAGTATAACTTCATTTTAACCTTTATATCCCCATCTTCATTGTTGTATTTATTTAAATAAAAAAAATTTATTTACCTAATGACTATTTGTCTATCAAACAGAACATTTCGTCTGTAAGTACATATATTAATTTACTTACAGTATTTTTTTTTTAGGTATATTAAAAAAAAGCCAATAGTTATATTTTTATGGTAGCATTATTTTTGTTAGATCAAACTTTACGAGTAGGTGTAGGCTGAACATTTTTGATAATGAATGTCATTAGCTTGTGACAGATTTTTTTTTATTCACTCTGTAAAAAAACGCGTGTGTCGAAAAAAGATACGTTCAAAAAGGTTTGCTGAATAAACAAGAGTGGTTGAGGTGTAGTAGGGTCGAAAACGCATTAAAGGAGCGTTTACTTTTCATAACAAATTGCCCTCCATATACTGGTGTACCTTATATTACAAAACACATACGTTTATACGAATATATGCAAATGCGGATGGCTGCGGGTGATCTTTTCTCCCATCATCTGCTCGATGATGGGTTATTTGTTTTTATACAATTTTTTCACCGTTTTTTCAGACCTAATGTTTACGTTCAATAACATTCGTATGTACGTGCAGCGCTAGATATTATTTAAATTAAACGTATTTTTCTTTTAAAGAATTGATATCAGTATAAATCCCACCATGTACCGATGTCGGCAGTGTATTAAATAATAAATAACTATTTTTATTAAAACGGAAATTTCGGAAAAATAACGATAGTTTGATAATACTCGGTATAAATAAATACGTATACACGACCAAACCTATTTAAAGCTATTAAAACGTGTAAACTACGCGATTCGGTAAAGTTATAATTTATTTTTAATTTAAAATGAAAACGTATAAATGTTCATAATAATAGTAATATACATGGTACATAATAAACGTCAGTTACCTAATAAATCAATGAAAACGTTTGGAAATTCGTAGGATTATCAAATTTAAAAGTAGTACGCAATTAAGATAATATTTCGAGCCCATAAGTGCGTTGACCTACGTTATAATGGACCCGAATACATGTAGGATATACCTATTAGAAAATATGTGTCTTAACTTAATTTCATTAAACTGGCTTGAAGATACGTACAAATTTTCGAAAACTTCTAATTATAAAAACAACCACCCGACACGGTATTTTGTTTTTTGTTCATCGGTTTACAGTAAATCCCCGAAAAGAAATCCCTTCTCCACGCTATACGTCCTGCAGTCCTTTCCTACAAACAACGACACAAATGTAATCCTCTCAATTTCGACGGTTGTTCGCGCCAAAACGGCGTGACAGTTAATGAGCGTCGGTCGCGTAATCCCTGAAGAAGATAATCTGGCCCGGTATTCACGCCGAAGGGGTAATTAAGTTATACACTCTACGAATACACACGCGCGCGCGCGCGCACACTCACACAATTGTAAATAGGGCGAGTGTATTTTCTTTTTGATTTTTCTTCCCACTGTGAAGCGGCAACAGCGAAAACGAAAAGCGAACCGCCGGGTGTCCGACTTCCCACGCGCTACAATCCCAACCGTTTGTGTAATAGCTTGTAGCCTAGACGTTGGTCCATGCATGTGTGTGTGTTTGCCGCTTTCTCTCTTTCCTTCGTTTTTTTCGTCCTTTACTTTTCTTTTTCACCCTTTCTACGTCTTCTTACACTACCGTCGCTTTACACGTCGCGTACAAAAACAAACAAGTTTAGCAAACCGTAGAACATGATATCCGTCTGCGAACAATCGCCAACTACCGTAATTTATTACGCTCCCTAAAGCGTACTAAACGCTATCAAACAAAACACTATTTGTGTCTACTGTATATACACGATCAACAGTGTTTACAGCAGGTCTCAGTAAAAGTGCACCAACAAATCCCTAACCTCTCCCAATATTGTACATATGTCGCCAACTTTCATTCTTCGTTATATCTAACCAGAGCAATCAATGACGAATTGGGAAATAAAATATATAAATAGCTTAGTAGCTAGAGAGCAAACACAAATTCGTACTATAATATTTGTACACATACCTATATAGTATTTGTATATTGACTGTGTATTTGAGTAGCATAATATCTGCATTATTGTTATATTTGTACGCATAAATATAAATCTACAGTCCATAGAATTTCTATACGATAATTTCCACTCTAAAAAATGAAAACACACTCCGTTTAAATCCACCACTAATTTATTTTATATATCTAAATATTTCGCCATTAAAATATACGTTATCACGTAACAATCTTAATATAAGTTATTCGTTTATACAAAATTATACAAATTATAATTACTGAAATATTTGAAAAATGATCCGGACGATTATTAATGCACAATAATAAAATAAGTGAAGATATAAAAATACAAAGAAAAAAGAATCAATATTAAAAATCGGTAAACATTTTAAAAAAAATTACAATTAAATAAGTTACAAAAATAAGTACTACAGTAACTTATAATTATGATTATTATACTTTAAAGTGGAAATACCTAAAAAATGTATTGTTTATATAATGTAAACTGTTTTTAAATAATAGAAACTTTCAATTGAAAAATATACGATTTAAAAAGTAAAAATACTTTATTAAATACATATTTTCTTTTCAACTATATAAACAGTTATTTGTTTATAAATTGTATTTTTTACGGTTATAATTTAAGTGTTCTTTCTTTTATAAAACATCAACATAATCGAAATACGTATTTTCTTTAAAAATTATTTGTTTTAACGTTTTTAAAAAAGTTTAACACAAACAACTATATATCTGTATACATCCGAAATTACAAGAAAATAATTGTTCGTAACGAAAATTCCAGTCGACATATTCAAAATTTCTCCGCAACATTACTATTAATACGTACATCTAATTATAATTTCGTATCAACTCGCGTACTTAAATTTGACTTAAAAGTTGTAATAATTCACTACACGCTGTAGTTACACAAGAATGGTGGAAACAGAATCGTCTATGAAGTATTCATCGGGCAAAGACGTGAACAGTGAGAACGGGACAAAAGGACTAACAGGAGCGAGCGATACAGAGTAGCGGGAAATGATAAATGTCACATGACGCGAACGGGTCTCCCCTCCAGGTTTTCGGTCGCTAAGGCGACCGCTATATACGTAAGAATTCTTTCATTGCGTTTTTAACCGTTTTCCGTGTTAACCAATAACATTACGCTGCTCGATTATTGCACGGGCCATTTATTATGGCTAGGCTTTTCAGCGGCTTATAAGTTGGTCGTTTTCTTTCCCGCACGAAAACAATATAACTGTAACCTACGCGCTCTACCACCCTTAGGTGGTACCCTATACTTGAGAATATGATATTTTCATTTCAAATCATGTACAACGCATACATAATTTTCAAATACACTTCTAAATACTTAGAATACTAATACATACTATTATGTATTATTATGTATAATAATATTTTTTTATTATATTGTCCGTAATAAAAACGTAAGTTTGTCGAATACATTTAAACTACATACGCGTAAACAAAAAAATAATCGATTGTAATTGTAGAGTCTTGCGTACAAATCCGAGTATCTCGTACACGTATCACGTATACTTCATATAATGGAGGAGGGCTCTGTTTTCTATAAAACGATTCGATATCGTTTTCCCGAGTAAAATAGCACCGATCATTTGAAAAATAACAAGTAATAAATACGAAGCGAATCGCCAACTTTTCTAGAGCACAGCGTGTGGTAAGATGGCGGCGGCCGAAGCTTAACGCCCGTAGAACTTTGTGGCGTGTCGGCACGGAAACGACTTAGCCACTGCAGTGGCCTCGTTTCCCGCAACCCTTTCCGCCACCTCGCAAGAAAATCGCGTACGTATATTCGTCGGCTGACCCCTGCAGAACGGTCGGCCAAATCGTTATATCTACCATTGTGGTATATATATATATACACACATTTTCACGCGCACAAACAAACCATACACTATACATACAGAGCGTTGCAAATGTTTCTCGTTTTCATCGACAAAAATGTTAATCGATTTATTCGAGACGACGAATCAAGCGCCGAATAATAATAGTGAAAATACTTCGGTTTGTTAATTATCGTTTACGGAGATTCGTATCACCCAACCGGTATCGAATATGTCATACAGAGCTCCGTAAAAACGTTAATTGTAAGTATTCCTCTAATAATCGTAAAACAAGATGTTTCTACGTGTAAACGATTTAACGTCGTTTGTACCGTCGAAACGAATTTTAATTTACAAAACCTGTACACATACTACGAGAGGAGTGGACGACGGCATACACGTTTGAAAAAAATGTACGTTTAAAAGTGACGGACGTCACGGATGTCATAGAATGTACCGTCGACGAAATTCGTACACGAGCGTAACACTCGAAACCGAAACGCGATACGTCAAACCGGGCGTAAAATGGCGCGCCGCCCGACAAGGCGTTAAACGACGCGAATTCGTCTGAGACGTTCGGAATTTGTGTTCCACTTTACGTACGTTCTGTATACGCGGTCGCCAACGAAAAACCATTTTATCCAACCCGTCGCCGTCTCCTCCCCACTCTCCAGATCGGCCGGAGTCGGGGAAAACGCTCTCGGCCAGTCAGATCGTATACGACGTATACCTTTAACCGATACATGTATGGGGGCGACGGGCACGTGTATAACCGTTGTCCGGGATTACCGCGCGGCGTTGTCCGTTTTCTACCGCTTGACATGATACGCGGATCAACCTATCAAATCCCGTGTAACGTAGGTATAGTACGTACACACACACACACACACACACACACACATATATATATATATACCGTACGCCATACGTGTCCCTGCGGCGACGTACCATTTTGACGCGCTTACGCGATCCATAAAATACAAATATTACGCGATATAGGTGTGTGGTGTTATGGTTATTCAATAATTTCGCGTTCCGCACGTTGTGACGGTAGAGCATGCTCAAATTACGGAACGGTAAAACGACGTAAAAATACAAAACTCGAGTGCCTCGTATCTTATACGACGAAGGCCGACACAACAATACGACGTCCGAATGCCGATATCGACGTTACATGGATTCGACGGTGTATCACGTATATTTATATTGCCGTAAACGGCGAAGAAACTGCGCGCGTGCCCACGATTATATAAATATATTTCGGGGCATTTCGTATTTACCACGTCGTTCTCCCTTTTCTTTTCCTAATTTAGACGAAACATCGCGCGCGACGCGTTTATTTCTTCGAAATTGTAATCGTTCGATTTTATAATGAATAATAAACACGAACGAGGAATTTGAACGCGATAAAATATTAATCGAAATACGATTTATAGACAAATATGTAAATAGCAACGGTTATTCATATCGGCGCTTAAACGAATATTTGTATAAAATGTTCGTTCATTTTAGAAACGCAAGTACAAATGTAAGTATAAGTAACCCGATTGTTCGATTTGAAACCGACGGAAAACACGACAGAAAAACTTTAAATATCTACGTAGGCGCATGACGCGTAATAATCGCTAGTGTAACAAAAAAAGAACCGATCCGTACGAAAATATTTCGACTTATGGGGCCGGCCGTTAAACATTGGCCCGAGAATTTAAGGAAATAAACAACCGTTTGTCGAAGTCGCGGTCTTGAAGACCATTTTCTAAAACTACGGTCGGATCCGAAAAACGAACGTATAACGTGTTCGTCGTAAACACGAATGCGTGGTCAAAGAAATTTCGTCGAACGTATCTAATCATTAAATAACCATAACGTTTCAACGTCAGACAGACACTGTTAATTTCTTAGCGAATCGACGTGTATGTTTAAGGCCGGGTTTAAAAGTGGCTACAGCCGTCCTCGTCCTTCTTGTCGTTACATCGATGCAGTCGAAACGTTACACGAACATTACGCCTTACGCGTATCACATTCTCTCAAAAAAGAAAATCTAAATTTGAGAAAATAAATCCGTCCCTCTACTATTCATCGCCGGGTAAATAACGTCGGGCGAGGTATACAGCCTTTGGGT
The DNA here is from genome assembly GCA_025469175.1 of Geopemphigus sp. TES_GeoC_2020. Classification (NCBI taxonomy): domain Eukaryota; kingdom Metazoa; phylum Arthropoda; class Insecta; order Hemiptera; family Aphididae; genus Geopemphigus; species Geopemphigus sp. TES_GeoC_2020. Next base: position 62,223 of record JAIPRN010000072.1, read on the forward strand.
CGGTCCCATTGACACCGGTGTATGGTAAACGAGTCGAGCGAGAAAATATGTCGTCGTTGAGAAGAAAATGACGGACGGATGATACGCGGAAAGTGTAACGTGACGCGTAATAATAATAATAATAATAATAATAATAATAACGACCAGGGGAGGGGGACGAAAAAAAAATAATATAAATAAGCGGACGAGAAACGTCGTTTTCGGGCGACATAATTATTTATCACGTCGCCGAGCTACGGCGGATACGATGGTCTTTTTTGATTTGGGCCACGGTGGCGCGTGTACGTATACGTATTTGTCAGGGCGAAAGCTTGATTGATTGCCGCGTAGGGCGTCAGGTGACACCGCGCGGTCGTCACTAATGAATCCATCCATCGCCGAGGCGTCATAATCCCATTTACGCGCGCGCGTGGATAACAGACGCAAAGGGGCGGGTGGGTTCTTCGCTTGTACGACGATATTGTGTACGTCACACGACGGCGAAGATTCGAGCCGCGCGCATATTACGTCGCGTATATGAGCCGTACCGTCGGTACGGCGCGCGCGACTATATACGCCGCCGCAGCTGTTTCGTCCCCGGCCCGCCACCTAACGTACCGGTGGTATACACGACACGGTGTCGCGGCGACGCCGTCGTCGTTGTCGTCGTCGCCACCGCTGCAGCCGCCGACGGCCCGCGCACGGGCGGGCGCAACCGACCGCGGTTCCCACGGCATGATTAATATAGACTGTTTGATCCAACAATAAGTTACCTACTGTCAACAGCGACGCACCCCCGATCGTCCGTCTCACACCACGACGTCGGCTGGCGGGCGGGCGGGCGGACACGAACGTTCGCGCCGTCGAAGCGACGGACGAGACGACCGTAACGAGAACCGATTTATCGTCGCCCAGAAACCAACAAGCAAATGGGTCGTTCGTTCGCGATGGCGCGTTTAGTTTTCGTTCGTTTTTCGCGTCTTCCGTCCGTTACGACGATACCCGATTACGTGAGTGTAAACCGCCTCATCTATTCCTCTCCTCTCTCCCCCCCGCCGCCACATATTGCAATTCTTTCGTCTCCCACCAACACGGACACTTCGACGACACCACGGCGTTTCAAATTTCGCATACCGGCGTACGTCGTCGGTACCATTACGTCGTAACGCGATTATTTTACGAGGATACACGTCGATACGGTAACCTACTGTATACTACTCTACGGATAAGTTCCGAGAACTTTAGACCGGACAATAATCGTTTACGACAATAAGTATCGATCGGAAATTATCAAACGTCTCTCCGTCCAATCCGTTCATTTTCCAAAGATTATTCGCCGAGTTTTAAATCGCACCCGCACAAGCCGTCCGTCGCTACACGGCATTTTAATCGTTAACGGTATCTGCTTATTTCGCGTGACGATTTTGAAAATCATTTCTTACTATTAATAACAACGTTGTTGGATTTCCGAAAATCTATTAATACGATAATGGAAAATGTATAAATCACAATATTAGCTATTATTATTATTATTATTATAACGATCGTTTTATTGTAGATGAAATAAATATGAAATCGAGGATATTGTGTTTTATAATTAATTGTATCGACGACGTGATAAACCGAACCGCTTTCTAAATACTCCGTCATAAACATTATGCCTATAATTCGAATTATTATGTGACCTAAATCATGGTTTTAGGTCTTCCACGTATGTAACCGCTGACCATTTATAAATTATTTCGTACTGTAAACTGAAATCGTGTTTTAAGATTATATTTAAAAACCTTATTAATTCTTGATTACGAAGAACGACGAATTATAAACATAACTAATAATTAATTATTTATAAACGTGTATATGTTATATATATAACATATACACAATGGATAACCAACCAGTAAAAAAAACATCGTTATTCGATTATTTTCAAGAAATTAATAATGAACAGTTACAATGTGACACTTCAAATGATACAAATTCGATCGATGACATCTTTAGATCGGATGAACAAAATTCAACGATAACCCAGGACTCTAATTTGTGTGAATACAGTGATTGTAATATTATGGTAAAATATTTTACACTAATTATAAAGATATTAACATGGTGTAAGCATTTAAATTTTAATGTATCAGCTTAAAGCATTTGATGACGCCTTTGAAACTATTTATGGCGATAATGAAATTAATTTTATTAAAATCCGTGAAATATCCGAAGAATTCCAAACAAATTGTGTGCGTTTGATAAATATTGCTAAAACTCGAAAGAATTCAAGTAAATACTTAAATGTAACATGTCATTACATGGTTAAGTATTTTATTTATTTATTTTATTTAATTTTAATGCTATTCAGATATTTTATTTTGTTATTTGACTATTTAAAATACAAAATATTATGCACTAACCATTAATCAATCTCTTTTATGTAACAAAATATAAATGTTTTTGTTTTTAACTTTTTTAAACAAATTTAAATATATTATAAACAATTTCTAACTATATCTATATGACTATATGATTTGTAATAATTCGATTCAATTTAATAGAATGTTAATTAGGTTATTTGAAACCAAGAAGAAAAATTTCTTGTAAATATTATAATTTTTTAACAATTATTTGGTTTATATTGTTTATAAGCGCATTTAATTTTTTATTATTAAATATGAATAGACAAGATAATAAATACATAATTTATATTTAAATTTTACAAGTTGAAGTTGAATCGTTAAAATCGAAGTATACTATATTAGAGAACGAATCACTTGCTACTATAAATAAATTAAAACACCAAGTTGTAGAACTAAAGTTACAACTTAAACAACAATCAACATTTAGCTCCATTATTGGGTCAACATTTGGATACTATTTATGGAAAGCAACTCAAGTACCTACTATAGTTGATATAGTTTTACAAAAAGTAACTACTCAGTTACGATGAATTATATTATATCATTGAATTGACATTTTTATAATTTTAGGATAAAATAACAAATATGGCTAAATTAATGAATAGTATACTTGTTTCTTATGTTGAAACATGCAATAATAAAATGTCATCAATAGAAATATGTGAAACAAAGTTTGTGTTAAATATTTTAGGTATAGTAGCTAACTTAACAACCACAACAGCGGGTTGTTACTTCTTTTCACAAGTAACCGATGGCATCAATATAATTAATCTTATTGTTTCTTTGGTGGTATGTACACCTTCATTACAAAATAATTTAAAGAAGTAAATATTTTATGGTTTTATTACTATTTTTAATACTTCGAAACAATAAAATTGTACATTAATTTACCATATTTAATATTTAGAATTTCTTATGCTGCGTTGTATAATGTTAGTATCCAGTTTAATGGACACTTACTTATGGAAAACAATAAACTTATAGAAACATTACATAATGATATCATAATGATACATAACAATAATATTAACGATACATTAATATTTGCTTTAAAATTGCTACATTCACTTACAAGAAATATTAATGAATCAATGTATACCATTCTTAAAAAACAAGTAAGTAATATCGTTATCGATAAAATATATATTATATTTGTATGTTCAAAGTCAAATTTTACAATGACAGCTATTCAGTGGTGTTAAATTTGTAAATAATTTATCTAAGTTATAGGTTCTTGGACATGTTTTATTTCTGATTTGAGAAATGTTTAGAGACTCGTGTTAAATATAATATCAGTTTATTAATTATATCGATTGTTTAAATATTTCTTACTCGTACATTCAACAAATCATTTTAATTATAAGAATAAATGTATTATATATTTTTAAATTTTATTATTATTTAATATATTGTAATATGTATATAGATAAATTTACAAGAAATTCTCAAATTGACAAGACATGGAGAAACCGAATTAACAGCTAGAAAAATATACGAAAATATTAATTTTGCAAGCGAAAAATATGATATAACAAACAGTTTTACTGTATAAATAAAAAAAAATTTATACTCGTGACAAAATAAGGGTTTAGAGGTCTTTAAATTAAATTTAAGATAAGATTTTGATTAATTTGTTCAACAAAAAAATATAGAATTATAATTTAAAATTGTATACGAGAATAAATAATGAATAAAATTCATATTAAGTACGTGTTTGATCTAAATCTATATAAAAATAATTAAAGTTGACCTATTGTACGATTAATGATATAACTCAAATCCAGTGTATAAACTAGCGATTATTTGTTGAAATACAAAAAATTTCAAACATTTTTTTCGCGCGTTAGAAAAAAGATATTTTCAGTTTTGAATTCGAGCGTAAAGTAAATCGATTATAATTGACTTAAGGATGTTACCCCAGCGATTGTTATATTGGTACAACGTTATCGATAATTCGTGACTAAAAATTTGAAAAGTGGTTTGCAAATTCGATTTCAAATCTCGATCCGTTTTTAATTTGCTACCATACTTTTTACGAAGATTATTATTGTTACGATTTTTCTACGAATGAGATTATTTTCTAATCCGTTAAAAATCTCGGTTTAACACGCACGCACGTTTGTAACCGCCCGTGCAGAGTGGCAAAACCAATGTTTTGACAAACGCCAGCACGTGTATGGCACGCGTCCTAAACGTCTGTTCGTCGTACCCGGAATATTTATTTAATAATTTACGAAGTGTTTTTTTTTTTATTGGGGTGCGAATCAATACGTTATTGCATTATGCAAGTGGGTACTTGTTGCTGTGCGTAGTTTTGGTATAGCCAATCAAGTGGATTATTTTTTTTAAATAAAACTATTAAATCAACGATCGCGAGACCGTGGGAGAATAGAAACAATATCTGTTTAAAACGTTGTTGTTTTTTTAACATAATGTTGTTTTATGCGTTATTCAGACGTGTCTTTTGTTAACTAAATATTTGCATAAATATAAATCTCGAGAAATTTTAGTACAAATAATTGTATAATTGTAATCCAATCGTTATTAAAAAATATGAACAGCTATAAATTACAATTTACGTATATAAATATATGTGCGTATGTTTCATTTGAAGCGATGTGGTTTTGTTAAAACGGCACAATTGGGCTAAAATGCTTCAGAAACGGAAACTCACGTTTGTAGCGTTTGCTCGCGTTATATGTATTGAACATAAATTTATTTTTAAACCTCTATTACGAGACACAGTTTATATTGTAATCTGTGAATATACTCCGAATAGACACGTAATGTCTTACAGATATTATTTTTTAATTACGATTTAACTCGTTATCGTGTTAACAATGTCTAGTAATAGGTTCTATCTTAATGCATACTTATTAAAAGTAACGTCATTTTTAATACACAGTTTTATCGACGTTGAATTACTCTTATATTTTACTATTATTTCATACGTCGTTATTGTTTATATATTATATATTTATGCATTATTATGTTTCATATAATACTCCAAAACGAACACGCTTAAAGGTATCTTAATAAAACTAAATATATATATATATTATGGTTTAACATATTGCATTTTAAATGGTAATCGCGTATCACATTAATTATAAATTTGAACTTTTTAATTTTGTTATTCCATTACGTGTGTGTCGTACAAAAAGCCGAAATTTGTGCGTCAAATATTCAATATTTGTTCATCGATTTGCCGTTTATATTTTACAACACGTGAAACGATGTAGTTTATATTATGTTACTAAGTTATTTTTCTTTTCACGGACGTCTAATAGACGTGTGAATTTACTATTGAAGTACGACGTTTGACCATAGGTTTTCCTTCGTAAAACGTTAAACGCAAAAAGATTCGAAAAGACCAATATAGCCGTAAATCGGCTTAAATAAAAGCTATCTCGTCTTACATCATTCTTAAATCCTGTCCGCGACTTCCGAATGAACGACTTCAATACATATTACATTTCTCGGAGATTTAGTAACCCTAAACTGGCTAAACTTTAAAAGAACGCAAATGTAAAACGAAAAGGTAAATTCGTCATATGGAAGTTACATTCGACATACGAATTTATAAAAGAAATATCGATTGATTTTTGTATTGGATTTTTCGAAAAACAAACAGAATCGACGTTAAATTTCCGAAATAATTTTATTTTTTTTAATTGACGTACTTAGAATTTAAATTAGGGAGCTTTTATAGTAATTGCTAAACAATCGAAAAACGTACGTTATTTATATCTTATTTATAAACGTATACGGTGTTTAGTACAGAATTATATAGATACCACCCTACTTCAATTTCGAACGTTAAAAAACAATTTAAAATCGTTTTTTGAACACGATGGTTTATCGTATCGTAATATTTGTAATGTCGAGAATTCAAAATGTCCGACCAAATATTTGCCGTATAAAACGTCGTTGACTATTACGCGTGTTTTTTTGTTTACCAACATCCCATAATTCAATTTATGAATCATACCTAATTGTGTTCACATATACCCGTTACAGCAAACTACGAACAATTATAATTACCACTACTATCGTCTATTTGGTACACGGCTGACCATTTCTATATTGCAAACGGGCTGTAGGGTTAGGTTTTCCCACCCTATCCCAGTACTCTATTCGCGCCCTTCAGTTTTTAAGTAAAAAATGATCTCTGAACACGCTATGATTCTCACCTGCTTTTACAGATGGGTCGCTCCCGAGTTTTATTAATTGTCTCATATTATCGCGAGGATGACTATACTTAGAACGAGAGAGAGAGAGAGAGAGAGAGAGAATGAGAGAGTGAGAAAGAGAAAACCGCTTTGTCAGCTTCAACTCCCCTTACTGTATTGCACGCACTGCGTATATACATACACCGCTCGCACGTTCAAAATAAGTAGGTAATAGAAGCCGTTATTCATCTTCGACGGCCAGTGGCCAGTCGTCCCTCATAATAATGAGTGCTAGCAATTATGGACATCTTATTTCGGCGAAATCTGGACAGAAAATGATGATGTCGCGGAGGGTGTAAACTGTAGAAAATGTATTTCCCGAAGTAAACGTATAAAATTGTATGTATTTATTTTGTGTTTTTAGAAAAAATCGTGCTTTGGACTTTTGTAGAAAAATGAAAAAATATTTTTACACTATCGATAATAATAACGTATTATATTTTTTCACGGCTAGTTTTTAATTTACATTAAATTCGTAGTTTGGAATTGACGCGTTTGTTAGATACGTCGAGATCAAATTTAATATTCGTTTAAACAAAAAAAGAACCTACAGCGTCATTTTTTTCGTGAATTTGAATAAAAGCTTATTAAACATTTTAGGTTCGCTATAAAATTCATTTTCAAATTTACATACACATATATAAATATATATTTATTGACGTTCTACGTCGTCTTCTATTTATAGAAAAACTAAACCAATATTATTTCGTATTACTTTATCATCGCGCATATTATAATATGCGTTACGTAGAATTATAAATTCTCTTTGAAAGTAGTACTTTGTACATTAGCTATCGGTTAATTTTAAACAAATATATTATAAATATAAATAATACGAACGTTAATGAATTTGTTTTCCAAACAAATATTTGATAAATTGAATCGACGTGTAAACATTTCTAAATTACTGATTACACTATTTGTATGTTTTATTAATATTTGTAAATATTAATATTCATACGGATAATATAATATCGATATTATTCTTAAAGTATCCTTGCGTACTGTATATAATGTAAGTATATATATATATATTACGCAAGTACTATTAAAGTCGTATCTACAATAGAAAGTGAATAGATACCTCTTGAAGTAATTTGTAAGAAAACAAGAGTATACCTATCACAAAGTTTGATTCGAACCCATTTGTTTACTAAACCGTTATAATCGGTTTATTTCATTGACATTATCCTTCGTTCGTTGTCCCTCTTCACCAACGCCGGTGACCCATCAACGTGTCAGTTAAGCTACTTTGGAAAGTCTGTGGTTTTGTCTTTGCGCGCCTTACTATATGCCTCTAAGCGAAAACCACGTTTTTCAAATAAACGCCGTAAGAAGAAAATATCGTCGGTTAATTTGTCCCCGGTGGTTGTGGACGAATGGTCGGAACCGAGGCGATGCCCAAGAAGCTGCGCACAAGCGGACCGAGGTCTAAAATCGAGTGTACTACGAAATTGGAAAGTACGAAGTGTATTGTTGTGATAACGGTTCTCCGGGACGATTACCTAATTGTGTAGTTTTACGGAGTGCGTGAATTTCCGACGAAAGAAAAGTTTCTGAAACGTGGAGGGGGAGGGCGGAGTGAGATTCTCCGGAAATTCGCGACACGAAAAAACGAAAATTGTTGATCGCTGCGCGCGCGTGTGTCGGACAAACGCGTTGTCGTTTGTACACCCATACGCGGCCCTGCGCGTTCCTGCGTACTCGGAGTAGGCGGCGTCGTCGTCTTTCGCGCGCGTCCGTACGACGACGACGATACGTCGGTGGTACGTGTACGTACAATTTGCGCGGACTCCGACGTCGTCCCTTTGTCGGAAAGGGTCCGTCGCACGCGCTTCGAGGGATAGAGGGGATTATCGTGGCGCGCGCGTGTTAATATATAATAATATCGCGCCGCGTATATACATAATCGATGGGCGTTAGAACGTTGCGCGCGTGTGAAGGGTGGCGAGGCTGAGGACCGATTTCGATTGCCACTTTGTCCGTTCCGCTTCGTCGTCGTCCGTAACCATCGCCGCCGCCTTCCCCTTCCTATACTCACCACTCGACTACCCGTTCGGCAACGCGCAACCATCAACGGCCGGTCGAGGCCAGCCCTTCGCCCACGGTACGAGCGTGTAAAAACCGCCGCCGTCGCCGCACTCGCGTGACATATTGTTTCAATGTACGGAAAAAATAAGAGCGCCGCCGCGGTAAAGCCCAAAAGTAACGGATACGGCGAAGCGCGCGCGGTGGCGAGGGGGACGCCGAAACGGTGGCTGCGTTTTTTCCCACTGTAACGGACGAAAGGACGAAAAAAAGAGAATAATAATAATAAGTACCGAAATTTGTAGGGGTGTGTGTGTGTGTGTGTATAAATAAAACGCGGCGTACGGAATGACGGAGAGCTGCGAACGCGTTTTTTCTTCGTTCCTATTGACGATATGTCGTCCGCGACCAATTTTCCGAAATGGTTTTAAGTCCCCCGACGACATGTGCCCCGAAACGTTTTTTTACTTTTTTGTAAACTGCTCGCCGAAGTCGCGGCGTTTTGCCGACAATTATCTTATTACCCGTAACGTTAACGCGTTAATCGTATTGATTCCCAAACTTCGTATACGTGTAAATTGGTGTATGTGCCTACGACAAAAAGTTCGTATTACCCGTTATTCGCGTGTTTTATATACATAAAATAATTTTATATTCGACAAAAATACGAGTATAAACGGGATATATTACGACGCATTTATAGCAGCGACGTGTAACAATCTACGCGATTGTAATTAGTCATAGGCCAGTGCGATGTCGCGAACTAAATTCCATGATAGGATTACTTCATAAGGGAGGGGGCGAAATATTACGATATTTAAAGCGCAAGCGCCCGACGGTAAGCCGTTAAAACGCGCTTGTGTGAGAACGTGACCAAAGGCCAGATCTGCACCGAAGGACACGTGTTTATAGACGGATTACACAGTTACATCGGTAAACCTTTAACACTACAACACGTCCACCTAATGCATAATGGACAATCGATTAAATATAAATGACACGACCCGAATATAAACGCTTACATTAGTCATTATTCGTCACCGCGTACGACATTATATTGATAAGAATTAATAATTCGTATAATCGTTTGTCTAATGGAAATAAAATAATTACGATAAAAAGGAAGCGGACTGTTAGTTTCATATCCGTTTAAAATTGTCGTCTCAGTTTTACTCTCGGTCGTCCGTAAGTATAACGCGATGAGGTCGAATTTAAGGCTCCGGTGTTAATTCGTTACGAAAATTAATCGAGAATTTTTTAATTAAACGTTTAACCATATTTAAACGTATCGAAAATAAATTAGAGTAAGACGAGTGAATGGTGTATTCCGCATTTTCAACATATTCGTATGGATGTATATGGAAACTGAACGTAACTGTTAATAGTAAATGTCGTATTTTGAGTCTTACTTAAAATATAGTATTTTTTTATACGCGTATATTTATTTATAAATAATCGCTAATTTCAATATACGAACATATTACTGCGAATACTGTATAAATTCAACGCAAATAGGTCACAAATACGACACTCGATATGGTGTCTTAATGTTATTATAAGAGCGTTAAACTTCTAAAATCATTAAACGTTTTATTAAAGATTCAATATTCCAAAACAAAATACGTTATTATTCCTTTTTTTACTATTGTACTAATACGAATTGTCAAACGTTGAAACTCACGAGCTGTGTTTATTGCTATATACAGGTAAACGTGTCGATGTATCAAATATATTGTGTAGTATTATTAAAGAAGGTACTTACCCATACTATTTATCGATCACGTTGTTTAATTTCTCGAAATCCTATTCTTCACAGTTCGCATAATTTCGCACGCGCGCACGGTATAGTTAACTAAAAGCTACGTGAAATCAATTGTTGACATATTTTACCAGTAAGTATAGAGGTCGACGGGTATCCTAAAGAAACAAAGGTATGGCTGAATTAACCATAGAACAACTGTATAAATAAACTTAAACACCTATAACCATTTATATTGGATATTTTTATTACAGGTTGGTATGTTGTTATTTTTTTAACAAAAAAACATTTTTCGACAAGTCATTTAAAAAAAATTCATACTCGTTGTTAATTTAATTATCGTATCGTTTTTGTATATTGTTTATTAAACTTAGTTATTAAAATATAACACGTTATCGTGTATTTTGGGTGTACTTTTGATGCATAACGTATAATTAGTACTTTAAATTAATATTGTATCGCATTTTTATAAAATATGAAAAGTTATAACTAACAAGAATACTTTTCATAAATTTAAAAGTTCAGTAAACGAGAGACTAATTATTTTTGAACCGCCTTCAAACGTTTATTAACATATTATTAATAAAAGTTACACTACATAACGTATAAATAACGGCATACCACAAAATATAATGTGAAAACTTAAAACATGTAATATAAAATGTTTCGTCGAATCATTTTAGTATATTAAGAAGTTAGCCTATAAATGATAATAAAAAGTATTTTCTACGTGTATTCTCGTTTGTTTTTATTTTTTACATTCGTTATTATATTTTCTTTTTCAATTAATACCTAACCACGACTTTAAATCGATACCATTAGTAAATACATATTATCGTTTACAGAATGTATAGTTTCTAGGTAAAAAATAAAAAAAAAAAATTTTTTTATAACGCCACGGAACTATTAAAATAAATCCTAATTATACGTATTCAATTAATTTGTATTCGATCATTTTAACAAAAGTTACTAAGTTATTATTTCAAACAATCACTTAGATTTCTATATAGTATTAAAAATTAAAGTACATAGGTAGGTATTAATACCACGGATCAATTAGTATCCAATGAAAAGCTACGCTATACATGAAACCATGGCATTTAAACCGACAGAAAACGATCGTTTATTTTCAATTCGAATATTTTTGCAGTTTAAATTGATAAATGATTATAAGAATAAACGTGTATGAGTAGTTAAACAGTATTTATACGAAGGTATTATTCTTAAGCGCAGTTGAATACACTTTGAGTATTTAGAATAGTTATAAATTGCGTATATACTTATAAACTGATGTTTTCAAGGTTGAAAGTGTTTTAATGTCGTGTCAGCAGAAAAATATCGTAACCATAGATATTTGTAATTAAAAGTTTAATCATTAATAATAACGGCACGCTATCGTTTATTAGGTGTTATAGACAAAAATATACGTTTAAAGAAACGATAAATTAAAAAGAACTATATACGTAAATAAACGGTTTATCGAAAACAAAAATGAATCATCCGTATATACTGTAAGCATTATTTCCTCGTTGAAGACAATTTCGGTTTATATCTATGAATTGGTTTTGAAAACGTTAATAAAATAAATAAATAAATACAATTTATTTATTTAAATAAAATACGTTAAAACCGTATACTCATAATATTATAGTCAAATCTCTAACAAACCGACAATTGAAATGATAATTAATTTTAAGGCGAAAAACTCACTAAAGCGGCGAATCGAACGATATTTTCGTTTTGGTCAACACACAAAGTGCTTATACAATCGGTTTGTTACACCGGTCGAACAAGCGCGATCGTTTAAAACGCGAATTATGCGATTAGTAGTAAATATTTTTCCGAAGGACTTTTCGAACCGGAAACTGTTTTTTAAATTCCGCGCGTACCCGTTGGATTGTATAAGAGCTCCTTGACCATGTCGCGACAAACAATTCGTTTGTTGTAACCACATAACCTTAAATATCGGGTATGTTTCGGTATACTTCGGAAACGTCACGTTAAACTGTGATAATACATTTGAACGAAATTGTGTGAGCCGCGAAACGAGTCTTCTTCGTTTCTGTTTGCTTATACCTGTTATTGTTTTTGTCAAGGTTCGTTAACGTTCGTTTTTTTTTGTCAATAATGTGAACGATTTATTATCGTTTCGTTATTTGGGTAATTATAATTTAAAAATTGAACGATTTATTGAAATTGCTTATGTACGCGTTAATGCGTTCGAACGGAATTTAACGTTTAATTACGATTCATTTCCCGTCCAGATTGACAGGCACGACGACCAATATGGCGAAATTGTCCGACTCAGATTTTAATGGTTGGTGGATATTTTGTTTCGGATTTTTCGTTTAGCTACACGTTAATCTTTTATACTAGATGCTGTTACTAAGCTATATACGCCGTTTGATGTATTCAAGTTCGACTGCAGCAAAATTATACCGAATTCTGACGCGTTTAAGTTGCGCGACGCTTTATTGACGATGCAGTTCAAAAAGAAATCGTGCGATCTCTATTCGTTCGATCAGTCGTTAGACTTAAGTCGCATTGATAGTAGTTCCAAGCCAGAAGAGGTACAGCAATTTATGGATGTGCTCAGTGAAATCAAACAAAAAGTGGCTACTTATCTGAATTTACGTTTTAACGAAACTATCAGTATTTGTTGTTCAAAATACGATAAAGGAGGTAATTTATTTTTAAAAGTACAATTGTAATAATAAAACCAAAGAATTTCAAACTATGCAAAAAAGAATAACTAGCCAGTCGTGCGAGTATCAATATTTAAATTTAAACACAATAGATAATATACGTTTGTATATTTAATATAATTTGCAAGCGAGTTAGTGGAAATTGACTATTTAATGTGTAGATAGAATATTTTGTCCAAATAATGTGGCATCACTCGTTATGTAATAATTTTCAAGTAATTCGTTATTTTAAATTATCAATTTTAGTTTTGGACATAATTTTATTTTTAATTTGCTGTTTCCATTTGTATCGTAATTTTAATCTCGCATATATACGTTATATTTGTTTATTACAAACACTAATATCCTTCTAGACAAGTAATATTCGTGTGGCATTAACGTTTTTTTGTTTAATTATTAAATAACGATTATAATATTTAAATTGAATAATTAACGTTCTCGAAGTATCCCAGTAAATGCTAGCACTGTAACCATTATTTATACTTATAAATGAAAACGATTTAAAATGCACGGTATTGTTTTTTGTGTTTAACGAATAAAAATAATAAAAGGGTGAGAAGAACGATGACTGTGCAAATTATTCGTTTTATTTTCAAATTGTGTAACTCATGTTTGATCAATTGTGGCTGTGGATGATCGTACACTGCATAATATTAATTGTGTTAATTATCATTTTAGATTACTTGCTTTGTCATGATGATCGTGTTGACAATAGATCTGTAGCGTTTGTTTATTATTTGAATTATGATTGGTTGAATGAATGGGGTGGTACATTAGACATTTTTTCGGTTGACCAAAATTATAATACCCAAGGAATCGAACAGTCTATTAATCCTGAGTTTAACACTATGATTTTTTTTCCAGTTGGAAAAAATACATATCATCAGGCAAGTTAAAATTTGTTTTACTTATAATAAATGTTATATATATTTTAAAAAAAATCTTTTATCACAACAGGTTACTGAAAATATGTCGCAATTTTCTCGCATTTCTATTAATGGTTGGTTCCATAGTGACGAACTGTCTTGGAAACCATACGACCAGTTAGTTCCAACACTGTCGCCGATATATTTACCAGTTAAGATTTCTGAAGTCAGGGTAAATTTTTGTTTATATGCTTAGTAATAGTCATACATTTATTATATCATCGAACGAATAATAAATTAACATATCAATTTATGGTCCATGATTCAAAATGTTTAAACCGAAAACTCCATTTCAGATTAACATGCTGATGATGTGTATGGAAGGTATGTATAACGATAGCTTGTTCAGAGAATCTATTAAAGAAACATTTAGCGGCGATGGTTACATTATGTGCCATGGATTTTTCAAACCAGATATGGTTGAACTGTTATCTAACGAGTTGTTTTCGAACAACTTGCAGTGGTTGCTCAAAGGACCCTTCAACAAAAGGTATCTATCGTCTGATTTTTGACGATCACCATAGTTCATTTATCGTTCCTTTTTAGACACTATAAGTATTTGGATTTGGCAAATTTGCAGTCGACCAATGTTTTATTTATTGTTAATATGTTAAAGACTGCTTACATGTTTGATTTTTTCATGGAATGTACAGGTTTAGAATTCAGTGGTGGTAAGTTGACAGTATCTGTGGTAATTTTTACATACTACAAAATTGTATTATATTGTTTTTAAAAAATATTTTCGTACGTTTTAGTTAATATTGAAGTGCAAAGATGGCACGGTGGACATTACATGGTATCTGGTGGAAACAGTATGGACCATTTAAACGTATTAAGCGTTTATTTGTTTTTTAGTAAATGTTTTGGCGAGATGTCCGATAATAATAAAGATGATTTACATTATGTGTTTGAAGATCGACAATCATTTGCGACGGTAAAATAATAAATTAAGTCGTTTGCGTTAATATTAGAATAAGTTTTTTTTTTTAGAAATTTGCCTGTAAACCCGAAGACAACACTATTTTTATGGTAATGCATGATTCTAATATGGAATCGTATGTTAAATACTGTAAAAAAGTTGAAGGACATGCTTGGACTGTAATAGTTGCAAATTATTTCACAAAAAACAACTTAAAATGCCAAGTTATAACAGAAAAGTATGAAATTTAGGTATACAAGGATACCACAAGTTATTTTGTATTTTGTTCAAATATTTATCCAAGCAATATTTTTTTTACAAAAATTGACTTTTTTTAAAAACTTAGTTTTAATTAAATTTATGTATAATTTTATCTACTTATGTATAATAATTACATAAGTGCAATTTGTAAAATCATCAATGTATTAGTCATGTTCTTTTTTAACTATTTGATTAAGTTAACAATTTTAATATAACAATTAGTAATTAAAGAAAATTATTAAGGCTGATAAAATAAAATAAACTAATAATATTTTAACTATATGAATGTATTATTATTACGAAATACAATTGTTTTATCCACAATACCATAGACAAATGCATTAAACTTAAGACACATTCAATTTCAAATTATTGATCCAAATTATTTTATTCATTTGACATTTAATTGGAAAAAAATGGCCAATTAACATAGCTGCCCACAATTAGAGACTGTAATTTTTTTGTTAGTTTTGCCGCTTTGACTACCATAAGACTCAATTTTCTTTACAACGTCCATGCCGTCAACAATGGAACCAAATACTACATGTTTGGTGTCCAACCATGATGTCTTAATTGTTGTAATGAAAAATTGACTGCCGTTAGTATTAGCCCCAGCATTAGCCATAGACAAGATACCTGAAATCAAAATAATTCTGCAAATTCGAAATGGGAGAGTGGAAAAAAAAGATATTTGTTCGACAAATACATTACGTGTGCATGTACCAATTATTTATATAAAATTATCGAATTAAATTTAATACGTATCGTTTTATAAGTAACTAACCAGGTCCTGTATGCTTCAGTGTGAAATTTTCATCTTCAAACTTGTTTCCGTAGATAGATTTTCCTCCAGTGCCATTGTGATTAGTGAAATCACCACCTTGGCACATGAAGTTTGGTATTACACGATGGAAAATGCTTCCCTTATAACCAATTCCTTTTTCTCCTGTACACAATGCGCGGAAATTTTCCGCAGTTTTTGGTACGACATCACTGCGGAGCTAAAAAGTGTAGACAATCAAAATTAAATTTCACAAGTAGAGAAATTTGGTTATTTAACGCTAATTTTCTTTTTATTAGTTTATTTTGTACATACACTAATATCACTGAACTTCGTGTATAATTTATATTAATGGCTATTTATTTTGCTGATAACAAATATATATGCAAATCAATGTCTAAATATCTAATATTTTTTTAGTCAATAAAGATGTTTTACATCAGTGGATCCCAAACCTTTATAAGTGTCCCTCTAAAATTATGAACGTTCATTTTCGTGACCCTTAGACAAATCTTAATAGACAATTTTCATTTATTACAGTCAAACGATTCCTATATTTGTAGCAAAAAATCGTACCAAAATAATGATAATACGTAAAACGCGTTTTCGCGACCTCAATATGGGTCGCGTGACCCGAAATTGTAAGTTGTTAGTTTACACAAATACTATATCACATAATTGAAATTTAATTTTACGTTTAAACGAACCATCGGGATCAGAAGGTGTGGTCATTTCCAGGACATTAAGCTAAAGGCCTAAAAATAAATTTTTTTTTCGAATTAAAAAAAAAATATACATTATTTCATTTGTTCAGATCATTACGAATTATTGCAAATTTCAATAAAACCGGTTAGTATATAATCAACATATTACATTATAAGCGTAATATTTGTTTGTTGGACTCGATCATTCATTTTTGAAATTAAAAATCATCAGAGAACCACATCTTAAACTCGTTAATCTAATTCAGTTCTTCTATTAATAAAACAAAACCATAGCGAACATGAAATTTACACGCCTGATATTTTATCCGGAATTTGGCGAATGAAAAATTAGAAGAACGTTTTAACGTAATAGAATATTATGGTCAAATTTGTTACATGCCTAACAAAGAGTTTATTCTAGGTAAATGCGCAACTATTACCATTAACAAATCAATCTTAATCATACTTCTTTCAATTTTTTACCGTAATTAACTAAGTATCAAGAAACAACAAATACCCTGCGCGACGCATTTAACTGTCGGGACATATATAATAAAAACAGCGGTAGTAATTTCGAGACTAGATGTTAGACGCGTGTAATGTCAATAAAAACGTAGACCGGCCTTTAAGTATAAACCGCGGGATAAAAACGAATTTACACGGAAATAAACACGCCCGGTTTTCTCGGGTATAAATATAGGAATACGAAAATTACACACAATATTGCACTAGTAATTTGTCGATTGGTGATAAAAATAATCAAATTTCTATTTTTGGAAACGGTCCAAATCGCATCGAGAAATCTATTCCTTAAATGACGTTAGGACAAAAGGAAACACGGGACATAGAAAATAGATAATTTTTCGAAAATACGTACGACCAAAACGAACGGTGGGAAACGTAATAAGGTGTAAAAACGAAAATTAAGAGGAAAAAGCCGGATGAAATTAGGTACAACGTTGGAATTAAGTGGATACGGGATACATTGTATGTATGGCGGAAATGGCCGATGGACAAATTGAATTACGGAAAATAAAACGCTGTTGCGGTGGATTAGTATGTTTCTCACCTCGATCGTGATGCGGCCCAAGGGTTCGCCGTTGGCTGTCATATCGAAGAACACTTTCGGCAAACTCATCTTATTTGTTGGAGATTTCGGTTTTGTGGAATACGACAAAAACGAGGTTAACCCTGTGGCGTACAATTGCTTATGCGTGAAGGTATACGAGAATTGCCGGCAGTTGAACCAGCGTAACGTGGTGGTGGTCGCCATTGTCGTCCGGATTTTCGAGGTTATGGAATTAAACGACGCTATGAACGTCCAAAGACAATGGAAACACGTCGATGACTGGTCGCATCCGTCCGTTTCCCCCACCTATTGACACTATTCAGTGGGGTTAACGCGCTATATTGGCCTGATAAGGGTCATTGTGCGCCAGTATCGTGTATTATTGATAGTCACGATTAAAGACTTATTAGGTGATTCGTCCTAATGGTTAGCATCGTACCTTTTAGGAAATTTCGAACCCTAACGTTGTCTCGTACTGCACCAATTTTTAAAAATTCGTGTTCACGCAATTCTGTATTTTTAACAATTTTTAATCGTTTCCTGAGTAGTTGGTAGTCCAAATCGTTGGACAGATTAACCGAATTATTGAACGGACAAAAGATCGACGTTCCAAAAATGTTCAAAGAACTAAAATAATATCGAAAACTATTATAAAATTACGTACATACCCGATTTAATTTCAATTCTACGTTCGTACTAACGTTATTAATTAAAATAATATGGCGTTATATTGTTAACAGTCGATTAATAAATCAGTTTGTCGAATTATTTTCGTTTAATAATATAGAAAGTTTAACATAGAACAGTGGTTCCCAACCCATGAGTGTACTCCTAACTTAGAGCGAGCCTTAAACAAATATTAATACGTAATTTTTGTTTAATAGCGTCTAATAACTAGTATGATATATTCGACGAAAAAAAATCGTGCTAAAATAATAATACGTAAACCGTGTTTCGTGACCCATCGTAAAACCCTTCGCTACCCCAATTTTGAAACGATTGACGAAGTACGTGAATTACATTATTTTAAAATTTTTCTTCAATTTTTGAACATTCATAGAATTAATTTTAATTTGATTTTATTAAATCATTTGTATCGCTACCTGGATAACATTTGGTTCAATACAATTTAACACGATTTAAAAATAATAATACGCGAAATTCACGAGCCAACTGCTACGTATTTTTTTTTTTTTACGTATAAAACTATAATCATAAACTTCGCGTTCGGATGCCTTGCAGTCTCATAATTACATTTAAGATTCCTTAAAAATAGAAAATTAATTTTTTACTATAGAAAACTAATTTTCTTCTTTAATTATTCCAAATATGAAATATTTAAAATACGTATTTCACACCTAAATATTCGCAACAGTACGTACCAGTATGATGTTGACATATTTGGTAATGTAGTTTTATGTATTTTCAAACGTCCCATTAATGATCATCCGGTTCCATCAACGTAAGAACATTCCTCGTTTTTTTTATCGTGGCATAATTCTTAAAAATTCGTTATCACCCGTATGTTTAACATATTCCCGTTTCTAAAATTTTTCCGCGTTTTTAAGAAAAAAAATTTTTTTTTAAACCCAATACGAAATGCACTTGTATTGTTTTTACCAAGAAATGTAGACATTGTCGCCGCCGGCAACGAAATAACGTATGAACGAGTACAGTGATGGAAAGGTAGTTCGATTGTACGTGTCGCTAAAAATAATAGTAACGAAACAATGATGGAGCGGTGCCCACTGTGTGTTGGATCTTTCGAATTGGAATTTATCAAACAACGCAATTGACGCACACGCTAGTACACATTATTCGTTAAGTACGCTGTGAATCAATTTTCAGAGTAGGTAAACGACAATTATAATTTATTTATTTCGTATTCGAATTTATTTTTCGCCAGACTTCCACGACGGATTTTAATCGAACAATGAACATTAGGGACGGAGCGCTATGCAGTTTCTGTTTAAAGATTCCGCGTGCCGACGACGAGTAAAACCTTCATATTCGACGCGATTAATTAGTACGGATATTATTTTTAATTTCCGCGTTTATCTATTTAAGGAAGTGACGTGCAGACGTTTATTTCCCTCGCACGATAAGCGCAGAAAACAAGTAAAATACTTAATAAGCCAATACAGTTACTACACTACGAACAATGGTGATTTATCTTCGCGGAAGGCGTCATTTCCTTTGAAAATACGAGAACATATTTGGGCGATGTTATTCAAATTACGAAATATCTTTGGTTTACAAATTCGTACATTGAATAAAACAGTTGGGACACAATTATGAAAACATCGTACGTAAATAGAATTATATACGTAATACGAAATACACGAATTACATTATAACAGTAACAGAAACGCACACGTAGTTTCGAAACTGGTAATGTTTTGAGGCGACGGTCGTCGACACCGCCACCATCCACGGTAAATTATACTGTAAACATTATATAAATGCATACGTAGGCTTGCACACAAAATAACACGAATGGCGCACGCGCAATTGTTTGTGGACTACACACAACTATCGTCTACGCCAGTGACGGGTAACCTACCAGCGTTCAAATTTTTGGGAACAAATGGAACTTAGGCGATAAGGCGTGTACATGCCAATAACGAAACTGAATTTCATCGCGGGTGTATTATTAACCGAACGGTTTTTGCTCGATGGCAATTTTGTTTAATAATTCCGATATTTTTCGTTCGGTTTCTTCGTTTTTCGCAAATTTTTTTTATTAGTTATCGATTTTTGTTCGTTTATTTCTTTAGCCATTATTTCATAAGTTGAAGTCTCTTTAACTGCTTAACGATAAAACCGCTTCACTTTCTTGTATTCATACATATAACGTACTATTTACAATTCGTACATCAAACGTCCATCCAAATAATGCAGGCACTTTTAAAGGACGTGGGAGACGTTCTGGCGTTTTTTTTCTAAAATAAAATTCTCGGTAAATGACTCGTACGCGTTTAAAGTCTCGCGTTTTCGTATTCCATTACACCAAAGATCCCCGAACAAGGTAGGATTATAAATAACGGATTCTTAACCTTTTGGAACAATGCCCAGCACGTCGAGACGTGTATTAGTTAAAACGTGGGGCCTAAGTAGTTCTCTTTATGTACGCACAATTTTTGTTGATCAACTGTAGTTCACAATGATTGACACAACTGAGTACTTCGTGTGGTCACCGTACGCGAAATGACAGATATCGTTGAATTATAGAGCTGGTTAATACGTCAGTTTAGATTTTGAAGTTTTAAAATGGTTAAAGTTAACAAACAGCTACGCGCAATTGCCAGAATTATTATGCCATTATTATTAATTGTCAATTTTTTATAGTTCACGAGTACTTATACGTTAAGTAGTTCGTGGATAAGAAACAAATTGCGTAAGAATTTTCGGTAAACGAAAAATGGCGATAATTTGGAGCAGTCAAAAATGACGGTTAATTATAGTTTACCCAGCGTCCGACGGCGGTGGTGCGCGAGTTAAGTAAATAAAAAAAAACGACTGCCCGACACTGTTATGGAAGCGGTACTCGCGTTTTTATTCGGACACGATAACTAACGATATGCCGAATCGATTAATATTAAATTCGAGGCGAAACGTCAGAAATATGGCGCGGGCGATCTGTTCTCAAAAATAATTTTGATCGTTTGAGCGCGAAGGTATTACGCAAAATGCCGTAAATTTTTTCAGTGAAAACGATAATGAAATTGGAAATTACGGCGACCACGGCTCGCTTTGTTTCTCATTCGGTTACGTTACACAGAGTGTCTAGATGAAAGAACTCGATTATCGTTACGGCAGCGGTGGCGGCTGTTTTTCGAGTATAATTATATTATCTGTTCGTGTGTACGTGTATCTGCTTCAAACTATGTTCGTTTCGGTGATTTTTTATTCGGACACGACGACCATTAGTCGGGAAAAATATAATTATAACGTCTATCTCGGGTGACCAGTTTACATTTAATTAATTTCGATTTTAATAACGTTAAAGCACGAACTCCGGCCAATCAACCGTGAAAAATGATATCGTCATCTTGGTTTATAAAATGTAAATTCGAAAAAATTAAGTTTATCACGGGTACAATTCTATTCAAGATTCAGTAAAACAATTCATACCTACTAACCAATTATTACTAGGTTTCACAAATGTAAATAGTGTCCATTGCGTTAGACAAACGTGTTATTACAATTTTTTGATTATTACATTTGTAACGATTACAAAATGAGATTTTTAAAAAAAATTAGTGAAAATGTATTCATCGCATGAGAACCTTTTTCGCTGTTTTCTGTTTCTTCAGCAATATGTATATAATTGAATTAATTAAATGGTAAGAACAAATTTAAACATTGATGGTAAAATGTAGTGAGTCTGATCATTTACTGCTACAATCATTATAATATTGATATAAAAATCGAAAACGTTGTTTAGATGACTATATTTCTTGTCGAGCAAAATTTCATTGCAATGAAAGATGTTTACATAATTTTGGTAAAAAAAACTTAATTATTCATTGGGTCTTCGCGCACTACAAAGTTATATTATGAATAAATGGTCAAGTAAATTCATTTAAAAATAAATTTACATTATTTATTTGACGAGGACTCAATAAGAAGTTCAAATTGTCATAAAACAATACAAACACATAGAAGTACAATTGACGAACGATAATACACGAGTTTATTATAATTCAAAAAGCTATTAGTAGACATTGACATTTATGGTAGACAAAATAAATTATGAAGTAAATAAAAGTATTTTAATTTTGATTTAATTAGCTCTTACTTGTGATATTGTGACTTTATAGTACTTTAAGATTTGATAAATAATTAAAGTTTCTTAGTCACTGTTACACAGAATTAGACTACGTTTTTATTGTGATACATGTTTATATTTTGTAAAGGCGATACAATTTATTTCAGGTTTAATCATAATGACAGATATATAATAATACATTATATTTGAATTAAACGGTTTAGTGTTTATTTATTAATATCAGTTACACTTCATTTATTCAAATTTCTACACATTTGTTCGATGGGACATGAGTAACAAGTCTTAGTAGTCTAACTATATAAGAACTAAGATCTAACCAATATAGCAAATAGCCAAGACTCGTTAGACATATTAAATTAAGAAGATGAACGTTTGTTTTTCTTAATTATTATTTTTAAGTTTTTTAGCCACTGTTGTAATACTAGATGAAAAAAATGTTTGAAGAGCATTATAATAGTTAATAACAGTTAATGGATTTTCTTCTTCATCTAAACATTATGATCAGCGTGTTAGAATTTTCTAAACAATTAAATTTAATAATTACATTTGATATATGACAATAAAAAAAAATTGTAATAAAAATTAAGAAAACAGGAGAAAAATGAATTTATATAATAAAAAGAATGGAATGTTACCATTCACTGAAATTAATTTTTCATATTATTTTAAGAACAGAATAATATCTTGTAAAAAAAATTAATTAATTTCTCCAGAATTAGCTACAACGATCTTCCTTTTGGTTTCACCAGTATCGCTTCCATAGCTCTCCAATTTCTTAACAACGTCCATACCTTCAGTGACTGATCCAAACACTACATGTTTACCATCCAACCAAGTAGTCTTGACAGTAGTAATGAAAAATTGACTGCCGTTGGTATTTGGACCAGCGTTAGCCATCGATAAAATACCTGTAAAAAAAATTGTGTACAGGTTTTGTTTTGTAAAAGGTAAAATAATTAAATTTTATACCAGGTCCTGTATGTTTAAGGTTAAAATTTTCATCGCCAAACTTAGCTCCGTAGATGGATTTACCGCCAGTGCCATTATGGTTAGTGAAGTCACCACCTTGGCACATGAAGTTGGGTATGACACGATGGAAAACACTACCTTTGTATCCGTAACCTTTTTCACCAGTACATAAGGCTCGGAAATTTTCGGCAGTTTTTGGCACAACATCTTTTCTTAACTGTAATTTAAATTAAATAAGTTATTATAAATTTTGCTTCGATTAAAAAAAATGGTGGGTAGATATTAGATATTGTGAATTATAATTATGGTGACTACCTTTATACAGTCATTATATAAAATAGTGGAATATATTAATTTGCTTTTTTTATCGCTACTATTTTAGAAATATTTTAAGCAGATTTTCTTAACTTTATTAACTAATTTGTAAAGTTTAAGATTATACTTTACTCACATTTATCTTATGATTAGGTACTTATACTATGTTATTTAGATTAAATTAAACACAAGCAAATATGAACATTAATTATTTAACTATTTAATTAGATTAGTTAAATGTTACCGAATAGTTTTAATCAGTACATTTAAAATCTATCAGTGCAACATAAGCTGAAGTACTATACTTGTACGAGTGAAATAATATGAAAACTAATGATTATTAAGGACGCTTATATATAATAAATTATGGAGAAGTGAGCATTTCTTAAAAATTGGGAAATTAATTTTATTATTAAGTATTTGTCATTTAAGATTAAGAAACAATAATAAAAGTATAGTTCAACAAATATAAATTGTGAATATTGTTTACTTTTCAAATTTGGTAAAAACATTCTGAATAAAATCGTCTTTACTTAATTTTAATTTATCACGATAATTTGTTATTATTCCCTAACTCCAAGGACAATTGCCAGCTAGGTATTTACTCTCTTTAATATATTGAACAATCTTTCAATTCTGCACGTTGTTTATAGTGGAAACAAAAATTAGTTACATAACAGGATAATATCGCTACCAGATTCAAAACTGCTATTAATTCTGGAGATAAACGTTAGCAAACATTTTTATACGAAAATTACGCACAGTAAATTTATTGAAAACTCTATTTGATTTTTATTGGAAAATGGTCATTAATGAGTAGATTTTTTGTATTAATCAATCGTATCGCCTTTGTAATTTCTACGCGTCTACATACACGTATTTAATGAAATAACAAGTTCTAGGAAACGCAAGTGTTTTACTCTTAGTAGCTATATCAACCCATAATGACACCCCACTACAGTTATCGAATTTCGTAGCGTCACGTTGAAATAAAGTCGAGGTCCAACGCGTACCTATACTCGACAATGTGACTGTGTAGGTACACGTATACAAAAGCGCGCACACGCGATTTGTACTATAAAAAAATTCTCGGTCGCTAAATTACGAACGACGTGAACGTTCATGAATTTCGCGTGTATAACGTAAACGGGCGCACTACAATCACGGGTCCGTTTAGACATGTGTGCGAACCAGCGGGAAGCCATATTGATTTAACCTTAAACGACAGTAGGCAGATAACGGATTATACAACGCGCGTGGGAGCGGCAAAAAAAATACGCGATCGTTACAGATCACGTGGAAAATTGTTTCCAAGGGGTTCGTCCGTCGTTATAACGCGGAGACGACCGACGCTCCGTCCTCCTAAGTACGCCATACAGGTTACACCAGTATGTGTGAATAGGTATGTACAAGAACGTTCCTTGAGTAACACGAACGTGACGGGACAATACTTACTTCGATGACGATCCTGCCAGCCGGTTGTCCGTCGACGGCCATGTCGAAAAACACTTTAGGGTTGGCCATTGCGGTGTTGAGTTCCGATCACGAAGAACGTGCAAATGAAATTGGATACCGGTACGACGCTCGTGACGGGTGACACGGTGGACAGAGAGAAGAGTGTGTGTGTATGCGTGCGTGTTTGTGTATGTATGGGTGTGTACGTGTACGCGTGACGGCGGCGACCCGAAAAATCGTTTCCGGACTCTGGAACCCGGTGGCCGTTACCCCCGTGGTACGTGCAGACTATCGATGTACCTAATAAAACTATCGATGTCTAACAAAACTATAGCGGTGACCAGTCGTGTCTCGTGTAGCGTTTCATAACGGGTGGGTGGTGACGGTCCGACGACAAAGCTATCGGTCGTTTCGACATCGATTATTATTTTATATTCCTCGGCCGTTTGGCACTGCCGTCGTCGTTGATTGTACATCGATCGGTCGTCGACAATCGATTCCGGTTGTCGGGCGGTCCTTGCCTCTAATATGGCGGCGGTTTAATAATCGATCAGAGCCGCCGCAAAACAAATTTGAATTACTCCGAGCCGCCGACACTTCGAGCGCTAGTCATCGGCAGCTCGACGATTGCCGAGCGTGTCCGAACACATAGCGTTTGGATTACAAATGAAACGACACGGCGTTGCTGTCAGTGAAGACATGTTTCGCCGGATGTTTTACGAAATTGTCTTTATTGTACCAAAATTGAAAATGGCGCTAGACCCTTAGAATCGAGGAAATTATTTCGGTTGAAATAGTTTGTAGTCGCTTGAAATTCAAATGGCGCTTATTAACGATTTTTGAAACGTTAGAATATAATGTCACTTATCTTGTATTAAAATTTCAATTTTTAGATAAAATAATAATTACCTGTATTATGAATTTTAATATCAAATCGTTATTCTACGAAAAAAATCTTCATTTTAATAAAAATTGTTAATGGTTTTTACGATTGAATATTTTTTAATACAACTGTAGCTTTCTGTTATTTTCATAATTGACATAATTGATTGTTTTCGATTAATTAATAAATTATTTTATTTTTATTTTGAAAAAATATACAATTTAAAACTTGAGAATTTCAGTGGACAATGTATCATGATTGTTCTTAGTTTATCTGAAGTATGAGTAACACAATATCATATTCCCATATATAATTGCAGGAGTTTTGTCATTTTAAATATTATTAAAATCTGTCTATTATGAAATTTGGAGTTTCATTGTTAGTTATTTTTACATTTTAATTTTTTATCGAGATATAATTATTTTATAAGTACATATTATAACTAAAAAAAAATTAGATGCACCATAGCTTATACATGACATCTTAATATAAAATTATCAAATAAATTCAATTTATTTTTTTTAAATGTATCAAAATGTTTTCAAATTATTTTGCGTATCATTGTAACAATAATAAGGTTAACTTTGTTAAACAAATTTATTTTAATTAGTCATGAAATTTGTAAATTTTAGTAGATTTTGTTAAAATTTATTAGACAATAATGATAACAATATAAATGTAACATTTTATAAAATTATAGTATATACATATTTGTATTAACGTTTAATTAAATTTGCAATAAATATTTTTTTAGTTTTAGGTCTTACTAAATAAAATATAATATATTAATTAACTTTTAGGATAAAAATAAATAAAACAAATTAAAAACAGAAAAATTGTCTAATTTATAAGATTAAACAATTATAGGTTATTATAAAAATTATTTCGATTAGAAATGTATTTTAACTTTTTAAAGTTAATTTTGTAATTTTTTGTCATATAAAAAATTAAACAAATATTTTGTTAATATTATTTTGGTTTTTGTTCTGACATTTTGGAACCATGAGTACAGTCAAGGAAGTTATTACAGCACTGTATTTCTCTGAAGATGGGATTTGCAATAGTTTCGAAACATCAGAATAAAAACCAAGACATGGATAATTTTAAAAACCAAAATAATATTAGAAATCGAACCCATAAAAGCTTTAAGATATAAGTATTTTGTTAATAATGATATTACAGATAAAGTGTATATTTTTGAGTTACATTAAATATACTAATAGTTAGCAAAAATTTACATAAAATTTAATTAAGCTTTAGAACTGCCTGGCTGATTTTCTTTATCACCAACATCTCTTTTACGTTGCACCATTTCACGTAAATTGTTCTCACTTTCTTTCAAATTTCCTTCTAAATATTGTTTACTATTCTGAAATAAATAAAACCAATTATTATTTTGTTATTTTCGAAATACCTGTATAGTTACTTCTAAGTTTGTTATTTTTTGTTCTGTATCATTGTTAATTTTATCCAAGTTTTTAAATACTTCTTCTCTTGGAGTTAATACAAATGCTCGACCTAATGCTTCATACGTATTTATATCTTTTGGTATTTTCTAGATTTGAAAAAATATTAAATAAAATACACAATATTAATAAATATTAAGCTATACTACCTCTAGTTCTTGTTTAGTTAGAATATTATGTTGTTTTGTACGACGAAGAGTTTCAATTTGCATATCAGCCAACTTAATTTTTTGAGTTGCATATAAAAGTTTTTCATGAAGTTCTTTGAAGGCCTAAAATAATAAAATTATATAAAAATTAAAATCGATTTTGGTAAAATATTTTATTAAAATTATTAGCTGACAGTGGGTAATAAATAATAATGGAAAATTACTTTCTTTTTACATAGGATTAGGTATTAACGTATACAACTTAATGTAAATTAATTAAAATAAACGTATATACCTAGGAGACAAGTGTCAATAAACTAAAAAGCACTAAAGTTATTCTGTTATTTGCGTACTTAATTTGAACTTAAGTTCTTTTCTTTATACAAATGCTATTTGATACAATTGCAGAATATTTTTACATTTTTGTTTATTTTGAAAGGTTGGTTTTGTATATTTCTAATGTTTAATGAAGCTATTAATTTTTGACTTGGACTGAGATTTGTCAACATATTTCAATTTTTTACCATCCATAACTATTATTTATTATTTAAAAAGGTAACTTAATTATGTAAATATATACATCTATAATTTTAAAGGTATTTCTGTAGTTTCACATTTTTTTAATTGGTATATTTTTTAATTATATCATGTACATCTTACATAGCATAACATATACGGGATGATATAAACAAATTATAGATTTAAAAATGATTTCTATTGTTTAATTGGATAAATCATTTAAACACGTATTTTACAATATTTATAAAAGTGTTAATATTTATTAGTAAGAAACTATTTAATTTCAATGGTTTTACTTACATTTTTTAGGTCCATATCTACTTCCATGTTTATGATTATGGACGATTAATAATTTTAATAGAGTATATTGTGTATAGATACTTGGAGATGGACGGATGGAGACAAAAATTAACGTGAAATCATTAAGGAAAAATTTCAATTTTAAGAATTTGTGATGGTAATGCGAGTGAAAAATGTTATCAGAATTTGATAAGTGTGTAGATATCGGAGCGCGTGGGTTTTAAACTGGAGTGGTATCTATAGACTAAGTGTGTTATATACCATGATAACAAACAAGAAAGCCGCTAAATTTGATTCATATTTATTATTATTATTTTTTTAATCGTAATTTATAAACGAATCCGGTCGATATTATGAATCATAATTATATAATGTCAAATACTGGACGAATTTCTTTTTTAATTTCTTCACGTAAATACGAGACATATACTTATTGCGTTTATATCTATCGCACGAATTGTGTATCGTTTATTAAAATAGAGATAAATAAAATAAGAACGGTAAAACCTTTTAATTTGATAACCTTCAGCTATAAAATAGTCCGTACTATAATACACTGCACGCAGTAGGTAGTGGAGGCATCTGAACTTCTATCCCAATTGGGCTAGCTTGTGGCCAACGGTTATATAATCCACTAAATCTACGTCGAGGATTCTAAAATTCCACGGCGGGCCAACCGAGACATTTTATGGTAGGCCTTGGCTAAACATTTCCCACTAGTATCGCCACTGAGCCTGTTTATAGTACGCAAAGTAAAACGAGAGTATTTGGGATTTTTTTTTTATGTGGTATCGTACATAATATTTGTCATGTCACAAAGAGAAAATTACCCTAACGTTACTATTCGTAAAATATTTATACAGACCTTATATCGCGTAGTTGCAAGTATTATTTTCACGCTAGCCAATCAATCGTTTCATGGCATTGGTACTCGTAATTATAGTTCACGTTTGCGCGATGATCTAAAAACGGTTTAAAATCCACGGATATATTTTCATAAATCTTTTGACGTTATGGGATAAACGTGGCAATGGCTGTTTTTTGTTATTCGATTGAAAAATTTTAAACTATGTATATACACGAATTTTGGAGATATTAAAAACGAAAATTAAAAATTAATATACAATATCCATATTTTATTAGACAAAAATTAACAATGGAACGTCGAATATTAATATTGTTTTATTAATTATTCATTGTTCTAATATTTTCGTAGACCTTATGTTTCGGTATTAAAATATTGATAAATTATAATCACGTCGATTATGCGCTAATCGGTAGATTATCGCGATGTTTTGCGTTTAATTTATTTGGAAAATTCGTAAAAATATTTAAAATAGCGGTAGTTTTTGAAAAATATACGCGGTTGAGAAAAATTGTTGGAATAACCGCGTACGTAAATTATACAATACATCGTGCGTATAATTTTATTATATTAAGTGCTTTTACGTGTTTTAAACATCCGTGGTACAGTGCGATCGCGAGAAAACGTTCAATTTTATTGACGCGTCAACTACTTATTAATTACTATGTGAGTAATTGCTTCTAACAAAAATGAAACAATTTTGTGACGCGTATCAGAACCAATTATCGGTCGATCACCTTCATCAGTCTATAAATACGCTACTATAATAATTGTTTAAACAACGTTAAGCTGCGTACGATTGCTAAACGAATACCGCCGTCGAATTTGTGAATAAGTAATAATAACGTAATCGGTATATATATATATACAATTGTGCGCGCGCGGTTATGATTTATGAATATTTCTTATAATCTGTCTATGAGTAAATAACGCGTTATTTTAGCCCGTACACTAATAAAAGTTATTGTATATAAAAATCGCTTAATCTATTTATAATAATAACGATATTTCCGAATGCTCGGTGACGTTTGTTGAAATTGATTTCGGGGTGGGCCGTGTACGAATACAATTTTTCCGCAAATAAGGTTGAAAATGTATTCAATTTGTTAATACCTCGAATTATTTTCGCCGTAAATAAAATAAAAATTATACACGTTCGGGGGGGGGGGATGTAGCGAATGTTAAAAACGGCGAGTACTTAATACGAACAATTATATAGTGTTGTACCGCGTTACAATTGATTGAAATATTTTTGATATCGGAGAAATAACGCAGAATTTTTACGCAATATGTATACGGGGCTGCGTACGTGTTTCGTTAAAATGGTTTCGTTTCCTTTAATCGAACGACATATATAGGCGAGGCTGTGCGTACTACGACATTGATGATCTTTGGCTTGAAGCCGACCAATGACGAATACTGACTCCGCCCTATGAAGTCTAGCGTTACTTTGCCACCGTGCTGAGGTCATCGACGATCATCATTCCGCTGACAGCAATATGGACAGCTCCGAGGGAAGACGACCGAAGTGTGCGCGATGTAGGAATCACGGAGTTATATCGTGGTTAAAAGGCCACAAAAAACGTTGCTCTTACAAAGAGTGCGTATGCCCCAAGTGTAATCTTATAGCTGAAAGACAACGAGTGATGGCTGCTCAAGTAAGATAGAACGGTTTATATTTTTTTATTATCACTAACTCGAAATCGAAATTTCAAATATTCTATTAAAAATATTATTGATAATTAAACGTTTACTATTTAAAAATGAAAGGGACTGTAATCAATTATTATTTTAATTAAAAATTATCGGGTTAAAATATAATTTTTGAAAACACAATTAAAGAACTCTAATTACGAATAATTTCGAACATGCTCATTAGTTGTCATCAATATTATTAAAAATATATTTAATTAAATTGTTTGGTTTCGTGGTATATTTAAGAAAATCATATCGCTATTGAAGCTTTTTTAAGGAACTACTTTTATATACGTTAGTATGACATCATATAACTTGTAATCATTATAAAAATTAACACCTTTATTTTAAACGTTAAAGATAATTAACATTTTAATGCTTACGTTTAGTTATATATATATATATATATATATATAATACATCCAAAAATTTCATAAATACGCTTTATACACATTATGTTTAAATTAATGTTAAAATTTTTTTTTAAAGATCTATTAAATACTTTTATTTTACTAATTTTAATTTAAATATTATTGAATATTGATCATTACATTTATAATTTTTAAAATTTTTATTCATCATATTGTATTGTTTTTTAATTTTATATTTTACTTGAAATCATTACATTACAATAGAATAAGTAGGCAATAATACCTTTTTTTTTATTCGGTATCGGCAATACCCTCACTGGTCCGGAATGTCTGAAGGCAATACTTCGGACCAGTGAGTCGAGGCAATAATACCTTTATTGTTACGAAAAATATTATTTATAAATTATAAATAGGTATGAATTAAGATTATTAAAGGTAGTAATTAAATATTAATATCTATTCGAAAACTTTAACTACGCCTAAAAATAATAAAGAAAATAAAGTGAGAAAAAATTCTCAATTTTAAAAAACCTTTTTAATTGATCAAACATATAAGTGAGAATACTAAAATAAGAAAATAAAAATAAAAAATTCAAATAATATAATTATTTCGGAGTTTTACATTTTTTTAGTTAAAAATACAAAACCGTTATAAATAATCGAGTTCTTAAATTATTCCGAAAAATAAACAAAATTATAAATAAAAACTATTCTTTTTTTTTTTAAATAAATATAAGTATAATTACATACTTATATAAAATCAGTATAACGTTTGTACTTAATTTTTTTTAGATAATTATAGATCGACTATATTAATATTAGTAGTAAGTAAGTAACTTGTTTGATTTTAAAGGTCGCTTTAAAAAGACAACAAGCCGCGGAAGACGCGATAGCATTGGGATTAGCTTCGGTTACTTCTGGAACCAAATACGGATGTTTACCGCAAGGTCCTATATTCGGTATGACTCTTCCAACATCTAAATCTCCTGTCGGTATGTAAACGGATTTTTAATTGTACGAGGATGAGCTATACGCATTTTCGATTGTTGTTTTTCATAGCTAAAGAGGAAACCGTTCCATCCGAAGAAAGTTCGACAGTTACTTCTCAGACATCAGATGGAGCCAAAGTAGTGGTGCCACCAGGTTCGCTCGATTTGCTTTGTCGGTTATTTCCAGAGAAAAAACGATCTGTCTTGGAATTGGTACTTCGTCGATGCGAACATGATTTACTCAAGGCTATAGAGCACTGTGTACCTCTATGTAAAACTCTGACTGCTACTCCCAAGTCTCGGAAATCCAGCACGGGTAAGAATGTTTAATATTTTCGTTTTGTTTCATGTTTTTGTTATAATAATGACGAGAAATAAATATAAACGAACAAACTTCTTTTAGAGAGAAACGATACTCTTCAAACTACTTCTATCGGTTCCGCGTTCATGCCTTGGGGTTTACACCGTGAACCACCGGTAGCACACCAAAACGCTAGGAGACAACTGGCTACTAGACTGACTTATCATGTACCGGAACCCACTACTACATTATTTCACCATTTTAGGTAAGAACCGATCGACGCCTGGAAAAAATTTAAAATTGAATAAATTAGAATAACGATTAACCTATACGACAATTTTGGATAATTGTTTGGAAAATTGTCGATTTTTCAAATACGTTTATTCTTTAAAAACATAACATAAACGTATTATTGTAGAAACAACGGCAGATAATATGTCGTTAAAATGTTACTTTAGTCGAATGTTCTTTTTACTCGTTTAAAAATACGCTGTAATAACACGGGTTCAAAATATACGCGAGAATCCGTAAATGTTTTTTAAACTACAAGTGTCAATCAAATTTTTTCTAGAACTCAATCAACTGGAGTTTCATGCGGTCCGCCTTTTTATTTGCCGCCGTTCTTACTGGAATCGGCCGAGTCGTGTCATGTAGCCAATTGTGCAGAATGTGCATCAGCTGCAGTTCAACAGATGTGAAATATTAGAAATCGTCATTACTGTTAATATTCAACTAATATAAACTAAAATTTTACTAAACAGTATAAACAACACACACACACACACACACACACACACACATACGCGCGCGCGCATAGTAGATTGTATAATAGTTTGTCATTTATATTAATTATAAATTGTATTCCTTGTAACAGGAAACAACAAAAAATTACGTATTTATCTTGTGTGTATTACACGTATATTTTATTGTCAGTTTGTTTTATTTCATTTTGAAAGCACGGAATACAATAATTATCGTATTTCCTCCTACTCTATATACGTCGTGTCAAAGTCAAATTAATGAAACACAGATAAACGTGTACGATTCGATAAACGCGTGGGGGTCCATGGCTAACAATAGTGCGTTTGGCAGGAAACAAAAGAATTTCTGGACTTTCTTCAAAACGAGTTGAATCGCCTATCGGAAGTTGTATTCGTGTGTGTTCGCTTTGATGATTTTAAAAACGATCGTGATTGATTTCGACACGCCGTGTACGCTCTTAAGTCAACACAATTTTGTAAAAATATTTCTTCGATCGAAACAAGGTAAAATGTGTTCGTCGTACAAGTTGCGAATATCGGGGGAGGGGAAATTCTATTTAAACACTGTCGAATATATAAAGAACGAATTTACGAGCGTATCTAAGCGTCGACGACGCATTTGATCAAGTAAAAAATTGAAACGTCGGTTGATGTCCGCGTACGACGGGCCAAGTGTGTATGTACGATAACGTGTATACGTATGCGTGATGTAACGACGTTAGGGCGATGTGGTTTTAGAGAAAACGAAGAGCAACTGTTCGGTATTATGTGGCCGTCGTATCGCGCGGGATCGTTGTCAAAAACACGTCGGCCGAGTGGCGGCGAACAAATTGCCCGGTAGTATTACGACGCGAACCGTCTGGCATCGGGAGTCGTACGCGTACGAGTATTATAAGCGGTAAGTCTCTATGAAAGACGGAGGAGAGAGAGAGAGAGAGAGAGAGGAAAAAATCTCTCCGAAGTCGACGAAATCTCAACAAGTACTATCACGTACACGATTCTCGGGCACGTCAGTCTTCTAGTCGACCCTCGGGGTTGGTTCGCGTAAATTTGAAAACAAACATAGCAGCTTCCGTCGTTGCGCGCGCGTATATACACACACACACACATACATACATACGCCTAATAAATAATAATATATAAGTCGATGTGTAGGCACACTATCAATCAGATCTACCGCGGACAACAGTGTGTGTGTGTGTGTGTGTATTAGATTTCGCGTCTTGTGTGTTTAATATATCATACGCGTGCGTGTGTTTGGATATCGCGTTAACGTCGCGCGGTAACTTAATAGTCGCCCGTGTTTACGTTCAATTTCACGGGACGTTTGATTGAATAACCGCCCCCGGTCGTCCTCGCTGTCCGTCCACTACCCGCCGGGCGCGGGTCGAAAACGGATTTTTCCAACGCGTGCGTTAGACAAACGATTTTTAATTCCGCGACAACCCGTAATTGATATAGGTACACAATATTGGTGTGTGTACACCTACGGGGTTCGCTTTTTCGGATTTTGTTCCCTCTTTTCGTTACTGCGGGTAATAATATATCCTTGTCCCGGAAATCGCACAACCGTGGACGCGGGGAGAGGTTAGAACGACGACACTTGCCTCCTCCACACTTCTCACGTCGTCGTCGTCGTTGTCCCTTTACTCACGCGTAAGGAATACGCCGAAAACTCACACCGACCGGGTGGTCCATTAGCCGTGGCGTTGCTGTCGGTAGCGTCGCCGCAGCCGCCGGTGTCTGATTGACGGCCACTGACACCCGTTTGACACACGCGTTTCGAGCAAATGCGACTTGTCCGACAGTACGCGTAAAACGAGAGAAGAGAAAGGGAGGGAGAGAGAGTGAGAAAGAGAAAAAACATCGTGTGGAAATAATAATAATATTTGTTGTTGTTTATTTATATTGAAAGCAAATGTTCGGATAAAAGGAAATGTGTTTTTAAATGTGTTGTTTATCGTTTTTTGCCCGCTGGGCCCGCCTAGAACTCGCGTCGTGTGCCGCCCGAATACACGGCACCATCGCGCTCGCTTAATGTAACGGTATCGTACGTATTACGCGTTTTGTGCGTCGTAGTTTCCCAATAATAACTGTTATACCGCGAGATGCGCGTCTAACAACCGTATGTTTATATAAAATCACTACCGCCATCGTATTTGTGTATTTCACCGTTTCGTTTTACGTTTAACCGCGTAATCGACGAATTTAAATACACACATTTACTTAAAACCGTTTCGGTCATATACAAATCACGCGATTGGTCCGTTTCGTGGCCATATTCTATAATAACGCATTACTCGCGTTTTTTAGTCTTTCCACTCTACACTTACATTACGATTTTGCAACATTCGTACGCGCGTTTTGAGTTCGTTTCGAATATATTTAATACGTATTAGTCGACGGTTTATTTCGAAATCTTTAAATATTTTCTGTTTTCATAGTGCACGTACTCGACGTGTTAAATATCTATGTCGTTTCCTTATACTAAAACGTCGGTTTTTCCGCAAAAAGTTATTAGTGAATTCCGGTGAGAAAAATAGCGGAATAATAGAATAATCTAATAAATCACTTCAAATATTTAATTTAAAACTGTATTTTACGGAATACCATAAAAATGCGTTGAATGTTTGACTGTTGGCAGGTAACGATTCATCGTTTATAATTTTCGTATTTCGATGGTATATTTTAATTTTAACTTCTCGAAATTGATATCGTTACTTGGAAATTTAAATCTTAAAGAAGTGTTAATTTACGTATACACGCATATGCATCTTTTTTGTGTCGAATAATTAATGATTCGGTAGATTACGATGAAAATTGGATTTAACGTAACGTCATCGAGAGTAAAGTAAGGATTCAAATGAGAAATTGAGCGAAATCGTTTAGGGAATTTGAAAACTTCGATCAAATCAAACGTCGATCACTACGAAGGCTATAGAGCTACGAATAATTAAACGATATTTATTTGAAAATCGATTTCGGTAGTTCGTCATAAAGAAATCGATTTTATTTTACATTTCAAAAATCGAACAAGGGGGCTCGTTATTATTATTTGTAAACCGGTTCTATAATATAACTTAACCGGTACGCGTTGCGGTTACAATTATAACAACGTGATTGTAAATGCGGATTATCAGTCATCCGTGTTTTGAAAAAAAGTAATATTACGTAAATGAACCTACGGCGAACGGACGTAGCGTATTTTTTCAACTGTTCCAATATTATTTTGTAAGACCTTCGGATTTCTCGCGGTTCGTCGGTTATTCTAAAGATTACGACGCGCGTTCTAAAACCGTCGTTCGTGTTACGTCCACTGTAAACGCTGACCCTATGTTTCCCTCAACCGACCGGGCACTTTCGATGTTATCGAGTTTTTTCTTTTATTCGATTTATTATTTTTGTATTGTTAGTGTCTTGTTGAAAATGTGGCTGGATGACTCGTAACCGTTTCCGACGTTCAAAAACTTTAATAGGTAAGAGTTTCAGTACCGTTTTCGTATATATTATAATGTATACGCTTCGATTCAGTATAAAAATAATTGTTTTATCTCACCTGGCAATTGTACCGAGTATTGTATTTTACAAATAAACGTCACGTACACGCGTTGGAATGTCAAATAACATATATATTATACACGGAATGTATATAACTACCGTATTATGCATGGACGTTCGTCTACAGACAATTTTACAGATGGTGCAAAAGTAACATCGGGAAAAAAATATTTTTGTTATAACGTAAACTCTTGAATTTATTACATCACATAAAGGTTTCATTACATATATAGGTCAAAAATATACAAAACTATTGTTATTTTAAGTGTTTACTTAATTCGGCCGTGGTAGATAATATTTAGGTGGACAAAATTAAAAACCCGTGGGAGGGGATAATTGCAACTATCTTGTCACCCCTTGGGACATCTATGGTATTATGTATTTTTTATCTTGGAAACGGATTTAAGGGTTTTAAAGAAAAATGTTTCGAATCTTATGTTTTTGGAGCCGAGAAAAGTTTATAAATTGGAAAAACTATTTAGAAATTCCCCGGGGAGTTTTTCAATTGAAAAGTTAAACTAGGGATAGGTTACTATAGCGATCATATACATGAATGGTTAAACGTCAAATTGTTTACATTTAAATCGCGGAAGCTCATATCAAAATATGAATTCAAATCGATCGTGGTTCAAATAATTATTATTATATTGTACGAACGTTAATATTAACGCCGGTAGTGACGAGTCAATTTAAATAATTGGGAGAAGGTTTAATGGTATCGAATAAACGGATGATCGGTATTTAAGTGAAACTGAGATAAAATTTCACGGCCATATAAAATGATTTAGTTTCGGATTCGCGCGCGTTAAATATGACGAAAAGGGAGTTCCGTATTTTTAATTAGTAAAAAAAAGCTTACTGTTGGACGTTATATGCCGAGAAAAAAAATACAATTAAAATCAACGTTTGAATCGAAATCAATATTTTATATTAATATTTCGCTTTTTTATTTAACGAGTAATGAAATACTAGATAAAGTAAATTTCTAAATTAAAGAGGAAAAGGTTAGTTTAGCTAAACCGGACAAAAGTAATTCAATTTTACTTTACGTTAAATAGTTAAACGAATAACGGACGTACTTTACAATACTGTGTCGAAACAAAGGAGATACACAGTCTACATAATTATATTATATCGTAGCCAATGTTGAATGATTAAGTTTAGATTTTGTGGCTTAGTCTCTAATTACCACGCCCTATAGTGTTTATGACAACGCGTAAAAGAATAAAATATTGTACAAATTAACGGCAGTAAACGGAGTATACCGAATATTAACGATATTTAGTGTATATTAGTACAGTCGAATTAGCTTATTACGATGCCTTATATAAAGATATTTCGGATAAAACGATTCCTAGCCATGTATTTAGTTGGTTTTATATCTCACGTAGGTAATTTTGGTTGGATATTACGATATCAACTACAGCAATAATTCGGATATAACGATGTTATTTTTAAATAAAAAATTGGTTATTTTATTCGCATATAACAATAAATTTGATTTCGTACCTTGATTTCCGGTACGATACATGGTTATCTAATTATTAATAAATATACGTGTACGTGTATAAGTATATACGACATAATATGTGTTTCACTATTTTAGTCACCGTTTTGATTTCAATTCGCGTGGGTACGTTCCGTTTATTTTAGAAATGTCGATTAAAAGACGTCGTTGTGTTTCTATCGTTGAAAAAGTGAAAATAATCGAACGTCTAGATAATGGTGTTTCAAACAAAGATCTTCGCCATGAATTGGGAATCAGTCAATCAACCCTGTCTACCATATGGAAATCAAAAGCCCAAATAAAAAATGTTTTTCTAAAAGAAATTCACATCAACATCAAAACGTGGAACAGGCTCTCCTGAAATAGTTCAAAATCCAACGATCTAAAAAGATTCCAATAAATGGTCCAATACTCCAAGAAAAAGCGACTGAATTCGGAAAGCGTTTTAATAAGACAGATTTTCAATGTTCTTCTTGGATTACCCATTTTCGCCAAAGATACAATATCATTTTTGGAAAAATAAGTGGCGAATCAGCAAGCGTTCCTGTTGGTGTTTCGGAAAATTGGCTAGAAAAATCAATCAATTTTTTTTATTTTCCGGATACAAAGAAGTTCGGATATAACGATCTGATTCTTTAGGTCCTTTGAAGATCGTTATAAGTGGATTTTATTGTAGTTTTGTTTTGTAACACGGCGTAGTGGATAGGCAAATTCGATGCACGTATGACGATAACGATGAAAATTCGAACGTGTTGTGTATTATGTTATAATTTCATTAGCGGGAAAGGAACAACTGCCGGAAAATAATATACTAATAAAAATGTATTTAACGGACGCACGTTCGATATTATATACAGAGTGGGTCGGGATATCGGAAACATTCTTAATAAGTCGTAGACAAATTAATAAATGTATTTCCATGTTTCGTCGTAGAAAACTATTTTTTTTCGACAAAAAGTTTGCCGAATTTTGTTTTTTTTTTAATACAACGTCCAGCGAATGGTAATTGCCCATGTACGTAAGTGTACGTTCCTGAAATCGAAGATTTTACTTTGCACCATTTTTATAGTAATAGTGCGAATTTCCTTTGGAATTTTGGTTTCAATTCGACGATTGTTGTTGCTCGAGCACGAAACCCTGCCACTTGATAATGGTCTCAAAAATCCTATACAAATAACGCGTCGGTCGACCGAAATCGTTTAATAAACGTTTCCTCGAGGATCTCAGACGTCTTAAACTACTTAAAGAAAAATCCATACGTGTGAGATTATTTTTCGAACGTAAATAGGAAATCGTTGAACCCATAATGGCGTCTAAAATACGACATATTTTGGTTGTCAACAATAAAAAACACGGACACGTATTTTCGATCCATGACGAAAGTTAATTTTAAAGTTCCTCGTTTTCCTGAGTCATCCCGTATTTACATATTGTGCGTCATAAAGGAGAAAAAGAACGAACACGCAAAACATCAATGGGGATTGGGTGGACGGCTTACGTGATATATACGTACATCTAGTTCGTTCGGAGAGCAATTTTTTTTTACGTCTGTCGACGTTGTTTTACGTGTCGTGGTCGTTTCACAACGGACCACCGACGCCGTTGATAATGTTCGTTTTCGTGTGATAAAATGTGATCGCCGTTATTAATGGTCGCGTGATCATCATTTCCTCATTCTCAGCGAGTCGCGGGTCTACCAACCGTCATGGGCAGGCGGTTTCCTACGCAGTCGTTTCTCTCTCTCTTTCGAACGTATCGTATTATTATATTTCAGACAACGCGCGCGTGCGCGCGCGCGCGAGTGTGTGTGTATGTGTGTGTGTGTGTGTGTGTGTATATACCGTCGCGGTGGTGACGTCACGTCGCTTCGTTCGTGTTGTGCGGTGTGTTGACCGGGTCGAAGGGATTGTGGGCATCGGTGAGGGACGAAGGGACGGCGGCGGCGTACTCGTTTAACCCCCACTGGTCCCCTACCGCCCTTACGAAACTACCCCCACCGCCTCCGACGTCTTTGTATTGATCAACCGATGCGCGATACACACGTGCGCGCGCGAACGGCACGGTCCACGCACACGCAATGCAAACGACGAACGCGAAAAACAGCGAGAAAACTGCGGAATAATACTCGCCGTCGGCAAACCCGAACGAGGACGAAGACGGCGACGACTGTTCGCGCCACCGCCCCGCCTAACCGTCGCGTTGTGCCCGTTCGCCGTGTGCGCGCGCGAAATTAATATTGTTTTTTCTATTATCGTCGTTTCGAATATCGGGCGTGCGTGCGAGTGCGTTTTTGGATACGTTGCGGGTCTCGCGAAACTGTCGTACACTACATACACACACACACACACACACATACTCATCAATATACATACAAACATAAAAATACACACATACACGACAATCGTCGTCACGTACCCAAAAAATAGCGCAACACACACGACGTGTACCTTACGCCGTGGTACTCGTTGATTGCCCGATCGTCTCTAGTCGTCATCGTAATTACGGTCGTACACGCCGGTGTTATACTCGCCACCCGTCGTCCCGCGTCCACGGTACGCGTGCCAAACACACGCGTCATCCCGTGTTCTTCGTCGCTTGTTGTTTGATACGACCGCGCGCCCCGTCGTACGTGTGTCGTCGTACGCGCGCCAGTTAACGGCGGCTGATCTCCTCGTGAATTACCCATCGACCGTCGTCATCATTTCGCCGTGCACGGTCGTCGCCCGTGCTCGATATTATTAGTGTTCGTGGTTATGGACGTGGCGGTGGCGGCGGCGGCGACGATAAGGACGACGAAGACGACGACAACGACGACGACGACCACTGCAGCTGCTGCTGAGACGACCGCGGATTCCGAGACAGCCGCCAACGACACGAACGCGACGACGATAACGACGAGGGCGACGACGACGCTACGATCGTCCGCCGACCGCGTTTGATCAAATCGTCTTAAATCGGCCTCCGCGCTAACGACACGCAGGTATATAGGTGCCACATATGTACACAAACCAATCGCCCAGTTCGTAATAGACGTCCCCGTAGTGTTTTGTACCGACGATACCGCGGATCCGATAATTCCGTATACCGACTACGAACAAATATATTCGGCTTTTCCCGTTCAGCGATAAATCTACCCCGGTCTACCGTGTTCGCACATAGGGTTCACGTTATCGTCGTCGTCACATTTTTCTAGTATTCTGTCTTACCCCCTCGCTCGGGAATTAGCGCGTTCTATATATTTCTCTCTCGAAAACGGGAAATTCTGTAGTGTGGTTCGGCGCGACTTCGAGTTAAACGAATCGACCTAGTTACAGGCGGAAACGGGTGCGAACATTTTTCCCGCAATATCGTTATTTACGAGCGTTACGTACGCGAACATGAATCGCACGATGGTTTTTTGTTAGTGGTTTGTTATCCGAAGGAAAACCGATTTCCGTCCATCGGCCGAGGTTAGGTAAGAATACGAAATACGAAAGATAATAATCATCGATCGAGACCGGAGGTTAGTATTTTGAGGGGACAATTGTATCGCGCGCGCGTGAAGTTAATATTCGTCACACGGTTTATAACGACGTATATGCGTGTGTCAAGAATAACCGACTACTGATTAAACAAGTAAAATTATGAATCGAACGAATCTGATGTCGAATGTTTTTGTGTAACGAAAACACCCTGTATACGTAAGTTGATTGACCTCCGCGGCACACGAATATAACTCGAGTTTTAAGCGTTTAATAAACTCGGCAGACCAAGGACTTTGTACTTTGTGCGCAATTGTTATTCGCGTGATTTATAAAAGGTTTTAAGATTCAAAGATTAATCCGTAATTGTAGTTATTTATGTAGTATTTGTGGACGTGCTATAGATACGGGAATTCATAGACGGTTTTACGTTGAACTTTGTGCATCGTTCGTGCGATTCTCGCGATAATCATAGTACTCGATTAATATTTACTGATTTTACGAAGTTATTTCCTCTAGAAATATATAAAAAATAATGTGTAGTGTGTCGTCATGACGACGTTCGGGGTGTTTCAAATTTAGAAAAATTTGAGATGACCCAGATTTGTTTGTTTATTTTACGCTCTTATATAACCTAGTTAAAAAGGTTGGCGGATTTTGATGAAATTTTACCTGGAAAATAGAATTATCATGTGTGGGTGGATAACCGGAAAGCAGCAAACTGTAAACTATTAATACATTTTTTGGGGAGTAAGATAAAATAACGATACTTTTAATAGAATATATTTTCGTTCTTTTTTATTTCCTTTATGTTCGGCTTTGTGCATCTGTCAATAAAGCAGTTTAATCATCGCGACCTAAATAATTTTCTAATCATTTCGAATTTCGAGCAAATCTTTAAGCGATAATAACAATAACAATCGAGTAGGTATTTAAAATAATCTCGAACGAGGATTATTTGTTTTTATTTGTTTTATGAAATAGAGAAGAGATTTTCTCAAATTATTTAAATACATTTCTAATTGTTATAAACGAGTTTCACATCTAACAAAAATAAAACAGGGTTATATAAATATTTAGGAAACATCTAAAACATATTTGGTGACCATGAAACAGATAAGTAGGTGTGGTCTTACTGTTTTTAACTTGTAAAGATTAAGATATACAATTTTGAGCTATACTTCTGTACGTTATATTTTTACATAATTATTAACAAATTTAAATATTTTATAAAATTGTAACATATTAATATGAATGTACAGTTTAAATTTTTATAGTCATACGAATGTATTTTATTTTCGTT
This sequence comes from Geopemphigus sp. TES_GeoC_2020, assembly GCA_025469175.1. Taxonomy (NCBI): domain Eukaryota; kingdom Metazoa; phylum Arthropoda; class Insecta; order Hemiptera; family Aphididae; genus Geopemphigus; species Geopemphigus sp. TES_GeoC_2020. The sequence continues at coordinate 105,656 of JAIPRN010000072.1, forward strand.
AATTTTCGAACTATCAATGACGAATAGTATTTATATTTACGAAAGTTATATATAACTGAAATGCATGTTGCTTAATTGGGAAACACTAAAATATCGCGTTCAATCGACATTATAGTATTGTTTTATAATTCTTTCTCAAGTTTGATTTAATAAAAGATGTTCTCCATTTTGATAAATCATTCGAATTACGTCTATTGATTATTATTATTCCGTTTGAGATTAAATTAAGTTTTAGCGTTCTTCAAAGTGAAATAATTCTTTTGTTGTTGAATATTTTTTATTACGAAAATATTTTAATAATAAAAATGAATATTAAAATAAATATGTAATTAATTAAATCTTCGAAGATTAAAATGTTTCTCGAATATATTTTATCGATAAAATATGAATGTGCAACGAAAGAAAAACTATTACATTTATTAAATTTTTTCAAAATATTGTTGATCATATAGGTATCAATATCAAATTTATTATAATGTTAAACTGTATTTAGATAAACTATCGATTAAACGAAAATACGCTATATCGTTAACGAAATGTCCATTTCGATTTAAAAAATAAAATTATAATATAGAACGTAATCGAAAGCAGCAACGTAACGATTATTCCAAGTTTTTCCGTTATTACGTTTTTGCGATTATGTAAATAAAAATATTTACGTAACCTTATTATTCAAAATTATAATATTAGAATACATACGATTTCAAAATGGTTTTTTGAAACTTGTATACGTGCATGACGATAACCTGCAGGGAAACCGATCAACTACGCCAGGCAAAACAATATATTAAATATATATACATATTTCAAACGTCGATAATCCAATAAGTTGATTATACAATCGTTGGTTATCTCAAATTTTATATAAAAAAACGGGGAAAGTCTTTCCGGTTTTTGTTCTAAGTCAATAGAAACATTTAGTTTTGTCTATGCCGAAGTACGTTACTACTTATGTGCCATATATATACGTATCCGATTAAATTTGTTAATTTTTGCGTGTTCAGTTAACGTGCTAGACCTATTGATATACGGCGACGACGTAACCGGTATGCCGGAACAGAGCAACGATTACCGGGTGGTGGTTTTCGGCGCGGGCGGCGTGGGCAAGAGCTCGCTGGTGTTGCGGTTCGTCAAGGGTACGTTCCGCGAATCTTATATACCGACCATCGAGGACACGTACCGGCAGGTGATCAGCTGCAACAAGAACATTTGCACGCTGCAAATCACCGACACGACGGGTTCGCACCAATTTCCCGCCATGCAGCGGTTATCCATGTCAAAGGGCCACGCGTTCATATTGGTCTATTCGTGCACGTCCAGACAGTCGTTGGAGGAACTCCGACCGATATGGCAGGTTTGTGTACTGGGCCGGGCTGCTGGTCGCCCTATTAATAGTCATTCTCACGCGCGTTGCAAAAAACAACCCCGTAGAATAAACCGAACGTTACGATATTTAAATTTTTACTTTATTTTAAAAAAAATTATCTCGTCCATCGAACGTTGAAAAGTACACAGGACTCGGGACTGATCCGCGTAGGTAAACGCGAATAATGTGACGTACTTTATTCGTCCTCGAATCGTCGCTATATTTATTATCGCGTCTCATTTTTGTATTTTACAAACATCGAAACAAACATCGACAATAAACAACTAAACACGTAAGGGTGGTTTCGGAATTTATTATACGATAGGCTATACATTGTAGAGTACACGACGTAAATTTCACGTCGTTCAAACTAAGTTAAGCATTTTTCACGATTCTCCTCGTAATTAGTTTTAAGAAAACGTTAAGCAAAGTATACATTTATATAGTACAAAGAAACCTACTGATTTCGGTTTTATTAAAAGTTCATCTTGAGCAAGTTTTACTTATAATACAATATATACGTACGTATATATGTGTATATATATATAAAACGTTACCGGGAAATTTCAAACTATGATTAAATTTGTTTTTTGTTATACGAGTGGATATATATATATTCTTTACCCTTTAGTAGTAGTAGTGGTTCAACGAATGTGGAAAAATTGCTATTTAATTTTTTCCTTTCGAAGGCATCGTATTATAGCGATACAATAAAAATAATTTATCGGAATTGTGATAATAAATTCGATTATAGTTTTACTAAGAAACGATAGACAAATAATATAGTAAGATTCTTTTAACTAAACTTTAAACTATTTATAAACTTTTTTCTATAAACCGTTTCTAATATGAATTTTACATTAAATACTCGTATAAAACAGGCACAGGTCGATGTAGGATAATTGACGCGTATTAATAATACGCCTAACGGCCAACGCGTTATTATTCTTATACGTCGGAATTTACGGCTGGTATTGAATTATTACGATATACGACGGTAAATAAAATTTAATCTATACGATAAGCCGAAAAATACGAGCAACTTATTTTTTTTCATAAAGTTCCTCCCGTCCATGGCGGGACGTAATATTATTATAATGATACTCCCGGTTGGTCATGTGCTAAAATAATACGATTTGCGTTGGTAAATTGCGTCGAAACAGACATGTTTAAGTTACGATATTGAATATTGTAACTTAAACACGCCCGTTTCATTAACAATGTATAAACATTGTTACGGACGCTCAAATGTAAATTTGAATATGCTAGAATGTTACACGAATCGCTGTCTTATTTTTGACGGACGTTTTGTTATTGCTATCGTTATTATTCCGTCGCGTTGTCCGTAATAAAATTGATTATTTTTTAGAAATTGAAGCTACGTTAAAATATTTGTTTACAAAACGGCTATGAAATAACGATAGCGAAACTTTAATTGAAATATTCTGGGCTATATATTTTGTGTCGTTTCAATTTGCATTTTGATTATACGATAATATATTATAATAGAACGAATAATTAATTCGTTGTTTTTACGTGTTGTTAATTATTAAAATAGACGTCCGTATATTAAATGTTCACCATAATGTCTTCAGAAATATGAATTCAATTTTATACGTTTCACCGATGTCTTTCGAAATATATGTATATTAGTTTTTTATTATGTAAACGCTATTTTTCCTATTTAAATATTTGTTGTAGACTTTTATACGATCGTCGCTAAGTGATTTGCCACGCCCAATTTTTAAAACTTCCAATTTCTGTAATTTTTTATTTTACCGTATTTAGCGTAGATTTAATTACTACGGAAATTCTTAAATACCCGCCTATTTATTAACGAATAATATAATTACGCTTACAATTTTTGAACCTAACCCAACAATTAAGAATTTAGGCATAATTTTTTCTTTATTTATGTATCGTACGATGCAAATTATAATATATTACGATTCGAAACGTTGTCGTTTGCGATACATACGGTAATGTTTAATAATGAATCATCCGGAACGTTTTTTTTTTAATCATACGCATAGTTGTCATAATACTGCAGACTATAAAATATTTATGGGGACGTACTTTTAAACATTTTTATTTTTGGATAGAAGGAAAATAAAGTATTATATTTTTTTATATATATATCACGTGTTTACGTATACTCATTTATTTTATTTAAAATTCTTATATTCGTTAAAATGTTGAGGAGGAAGGGACCTGTTAGATACGTACACCTATTTACTGTATAATTTGTAAATGCGCGCGAAAAATTCTTTAATTACATACATATATATTTACCGTAAAAAATGATTTTTTACTTCAATAGAAATCAATAAGTTATCTAAACAGTAATTAATGTGTTAGAACGAAACGAATAAAAAATACGATTTTACGATTCAACTTGACGAAATTAATTGTTACGAGTATCATAATGGCTACGTTCGATTGTAAAGTACGCATCCGCACTGCACGGACACAAATAACTAATGCCGTTATGAAAATTTCAACAGACGGTAAATTTGATTTTTTCGAAACCAACCCCTTGATGTTCGTTACGATGTAGGACATACGCTGTATAATAAATTAAATATTAAATTCTTTCTAAACGTATTATTTCGGGCTATCCTTTGTCCCCGTCTCCATCACGTGTGTGTGTGTTCGCAAATATTATACGCTCGGCTACGTGCCAGATCATGTCGGGAGAAGTTTTACAGATTAATTCGGTACAACGCGCTAAAGTCCAATTTTATTTCGTATATAAGTTCTATCGAGAACTGCAAACATAAATACAGTATACACATATTATAGTGAACTCTTGCGGCATGTTTATCGATTATATTAGAGGAAGGAAAAAAGTTTTCGAGTTCATTTTATTTTTCGTCCCCGCAGGAAAATAATACCGCCAGCAAATGGTGTTTGCACGATTCGTTATTCAAGGCGTATAGACGGTACATACATAATATATATATATATATAGAGAGAGAGAGAAACTTCTATATGCTTTAATGTTTACTCGCTTGAAAGTCTTCAGCCAATAATAGACGAAAGTTATTCAATATTCATTCGGGTTTACGTTGAAAATACAGCGTAGTATTATATTTACGCGTTCTAAAAACACGTAAATTATGAACGAAATAAAGTTTTTTTAATTTTTACCGATATCGTTATTTCCGTTTTCAGTTTAGATGGGTGGAGGGGAACGAGGGGCAATGGAAAGCGGGTAGTGGATATCGAAATGTTGGTAAATGGCATTATATTTTGTCAACGAAATTCAGGAATATTTGTGTTTGGCTATTTGCTTAAAAGGTTACTGTATCTTATATCGTGTCTATGACATACTAACGAATCGAAAATAACTAAAATAAATAACGACCGATCGATACGAACGAAAATATTTGTTCGATTCGACTTCGAACGTTTTTTAATTAAAAAATCTCGCGGCACTAGTCTAAGTGAAATTGCGCGTAGGCCGATAAATTATCGTATTGTTGCGCGTAAAATTATAAAAGCGACGTATTAAATAGGTAAAAAACAAATAGGGGCTTTACATTATGCTCTAGACAAATATATGTACGGTAAATTTTTTTTTCTTAAAAATATACCGTCCGTTTCCGACGGCGAATCGGAAAAATGGTTTCGGCTCGGGACACAAAAAATTACCACGAAACCTCTGGTCAGCTAATTCGTTACAATTGAAAAGAGACATGATAAGTCGTTACGGCGAAGATAACGTCGAATTGTTTCTCTAAGCGAATAAATCGCGTAAAATATCGTCACGTGGTACACAACTGTCCGAACTTAATCGAACGTTTAAATTTTTCGCCCGCGTTATAATATGGCGCTTCCGATATTACGGTAGATAGTTTTAGACGTTCGTACGTGTTCTTCCCTCCCCCACTCCATTTGTCGCTAGAAATCGCCACGGTTTTTCGTTATTTTTGGGATTTCGGACTCGGCCGTCTCGTTTCGACTCGTTAAATAATGTCCCGAATCAAACAGCAAACCGTCGCGCGTGATTTCTCGAGATCAACGAGATTTTAATCGGGAATGATATATTCGTTCGAAAACGACCGTTATTTCCGGTAATTACTCGCGTAGAATAATAATCGCGGACAGCGAAGGTTGAACGAAAACAAACAAAATGATAAAAGAACGATTTCCTTATTCTAAACGTCAACAAATTGTACTAAATGACGCGTCTCGCGACAAATACGATATCGGCACACCGCTATGACACCGTACGGGCCGTGTAAATAACGCGAACCTCAGGGTAGGATTTGGTAATTTCGCGATCGGGTCATTATACGTTTTGGACGTTATTCGACGAATAATAATAATAATAATAATAACGATATATAGTAATTATTTAGCCGAGTCCGAAATTTCCGGGGGACGAAAAAACGTTCGTCGTCGTTCCGGACCGCGAATTCGAAAAAGTGTTCCGACGACGATCGCGAACGGCTATTCCTCCTTCACCCAGTAAACAATCCTGGTTGGCGGCGCGCGTGGCCGTGTCGGATTCGGGCGGTGGAACGTTCGTTTCTCTTCCACGTCGCGGAAATGCGAAACGACAAAAACGACCGCGCGGGGGGGGGGTTTTGTAATAACGGTACGTAACGGGCGGTTTCGATTGTCGGCAGGTGATCAAGGAGACGAAGGGCGCGTCCGAGCTGCCGTCGATACCGATCATGTTGGTGGGCAACAAGTGCGACGAGAACGACACCCGGGAGGTGTCGGCCGAGGACGGTGACGCGGAGGCGCGCCGGTGGGGCTGCCATTTCATGGAGACGTCGGCCAAGACCAACCATAACGTGAAGGAGCTGTTCCAGGAGCTGCTCAACCTGGAGAAGAACAGGAACATATCGTTGCAGCCGGAGAAGAAGTCGATGCGCGGCCGCAAGATACGCGAGAAGTGCGCGCTAATGTAGTGTGGACCACGGGGGACTAACGTACCTTCCGCCCAAACACGTGTCCCCGATTGGGGGGGGGGTACACTCGACGACACACTCTGCTGCCGCTCATCGGACACGGAAATAACCGGCAACTTGCAACACACACACACATACTTATTTCTCTCTCTCTCTCTATATATATATACACGCGCTACTATTTTACACGTTGGACAATTCGGTCGTTTTTCACAAGTACGGTCCGGCCGGGGGAATTATTATAACGAACCCAACGACGTCACGGTGGCGTAAACATTTCGTTTTAGTTGTGAGACTGATGATAAACACGCTAACGACACCAATTTACTTAGGTTAGACGAGTACTTTTAGAGCGGACGTTTCGCGTAATATACGAAATAACGCCTGTGGCGGATGAATAGGGGGGGGGACATTCATTTAGGCGTAGAGAGGAACGCGCGTAGATTTTCCACTTTCGTGTTCCATACGTTCGTTACGCGCTAGTATTATTATTATTATTATTATTATTATTATACGTATCAGTGGACGGGGGAAAATATCGTGTCGGACGGCGCCGGTGATGTACAGGAACCCGCCGCGTTTGGCCGACGTCTAAACAGTAGGATAGAAAAAACGACGGACGTCCCGTTCGCGCGAACACCACTAGCTCCCTCATCCCAAACTAACCATCCGGAACGACTCGCGCGATTCGTCCCCGAAACGTACCGTCGTTAAGTGACCGAAGGACGTTCCGTTTGTTTCGACGGAAAACGATCGACAACGGCGGCCGAACAAAATGAACCGAGTCAATAATGGCACGCACGACGGAGTACCGCCGCCAAACGTGTATCCGGTTGGTGGGGGGGGGGGGTGAGAGGGAGCTGCCGCTCATCGAGTACCGTGAAAATATCAACGAATAACGGGAGTTTTTTATTTTTGAACATTCCTAGTCGAGTAAATTATCTCTTTTATCGGAACGAAAATAATATATATACACATCGTATGGTTGCACTTTGTACATAATATTTTATTGAACGAACGTAGTTACCTAGTCAACGATACTATAATTATATTTTTAAACGAACGACATTTGGTAACTTTTGTTTTTCTAGATAAATATTATGTTACGTTATCGTTTACAGCTTTATATTGTTCGTTTTTTTATTATTATTATTATAGCGTTACAATATATGTACGAGTGTGTTGTCGATCAGTTAAAAAAACCACAAAAAACGTCGAGAGCAATTTTCGAAAAATCGTTACGATAAACAAAAAAAAAATTTAGTTCCTGAAAGTAATTTTCTTTGTGGTCGTTAATTTAACGCTCACGATTATATTGTTTTTATATTTTCACTTGTATACTGTAGTTTGTAGATTTGATTAATTTTAACGGAATAATTCGACGAAAAGTGTATAATTGAATCGTTTTTTAATTTTTACATATTACTAATTAAATACGCTAATAATTTAGCTGAACTATTATACTTATCGATGGGAACATGATTATTTGATATTTGTTTATAATATTAGGTATTGCATACTTTTTTGGTACTTTATAGAATGTAAAAAAAAGTTTTGTCGTAATATTAGTCTAATGCTCAATGAGAATTTATAAAAGTAAAACGATAAATTTTTTTTGGTTTGCAGTTTCTATTGTCCAGTAAACATATATTTAGAAACTTAACGTAAGAGCTTTTAATTATTATTGTTGTACGATCGATGTTAAGTAAATGTGTAATATTAAATGTCGGAGTGCTCACGTGTGAATGTTATTGGTAAATCCAAAAGTACACGCATATAATTTAAACGTATAGACGAAACGGAGACAATGGTAAATCGAGGGATATAAATTGTACACCTTTTGTTATTCAGTATTGTCAACCGCTTAACTCTTTATATAACGAATTTAATTCACAATTTTTTTTTTCAAAAAAATATTATAAATTATCTTTTCTTTTACCTAATAATAATAATAATAATAATTAATATAGTGATAATAGAGAAAAAAAATATCATCCTATTTTTCTTTATTCGTCTTTAATTATTCATCCATAGCTTGTAAACGATGACGTGTGAGATTTGCGATATCATAACAAGCTTCTGCAGTCAATAATTCTGATACCTAAAAAAGAAAAAAAACCAAAAGGTTGTCACCTTAACAATCAATTATAATTTCTCTTCAAATACTGTGCCAAATAAAATTGAATCCCGTTTATATAGTTATGTATGAATTAGTGTCTTTTTATTGATTGATATACTAGTAATGAAAGTAGTACAACCGATATTTGTTAAAATTTACTTATGTACAAGTAACAATTATTTATGATGTTCAACCGTATATATGTTAATCAGAATTTTAAGACTTACTTAAACGTCATTGTTATAGTCAAAATTGAAAATTATAATACAAATTAAAATGTATTTATTAGCGTAAAATTCAACAATGATTTTATCACTTTTTTCCTGAGCTTGTCACTTTTTGATTTATTGATATTTGATCCATAACTAATATCTTTTTTCATTATAATAACATCGCATTATTTACTATTACTTAATAATTAAATATCAGGATGAAAAACTAAAAAAGATTTATCAAGTACGAAATATGGCTATTACAAATAGGTAATTGTTTATAATAGTTATAGGCGGCAATTGAAAATTGTCGTTTTAATGATAAACAAAAACTTGGCGCGAATAAAATATAAATATCTACTAACGAAGTAAAAATTATAGTTTTATAATGTTAATTTGATCTAGATAAAAATACGTACAGTTAATTTTGTTTTTAATACTTAGATCTATCTATTATTAAAATGTTCAAGTTGTACTATAATGTAAACGTTTAATTTTTCTCAACTAGATAAAATTAAAAAAAAAAAACGTTTGGTGCAACGATCATTTAACAAAGTAATTATTAAACGTATGTATTTAAGTTATCGTTATAAATTGTTGTTGGTGAATCGACTATTTTAGTTTTACGCTTATATTTAAAAAGCAGGAATTAGATTAGCAAAACATTATGATATTGAGAATATCTGTAATAAATAATGTTTAAAAGAATCTAACTGTACGAATATATTTTTTGTTTTTTGATTTGTATTTATGATTATAAATCGAATCAACTGTTGTCAACTTTTGAAACATAAACGTACATATCCAAATTTTGTGAAAGGATTGTCACGAATGAAAAATTCGGATACACATATTAAGTTTGATTTACACAATATGACTGTTTGTTATTTCGGTTTAGAGTAAATTATTTTTTATTTATATTGGCGAAATTAAGAATGTTAATTTTTAAAATTTATTTCGTAAATATGATTATAATGCAAAAGTTTCTCATACAAATTTTGCTTCAAATATACTTACGGTATACTTTTTTGATTCTTCTAACGCATATTGTATACTGGTGTCGTATATAAGCATTTTGTAATAAGATAATGCTAATACGACATTACGAACTCGTGATATAGTTTGTCTATCGCCAATATCGACCACCTATTTAAACGTGCATATTAATATTGTAGTTATTTTCGTCTCGAACAATGCGTTAATCTGTACATACTTGCTGAAGATCAACTTCAAACCCGACAGGATCTTTATGGTCATTTGTAGGCTCAATCCAAATGTAACCATTGTTACCGAGTATGACACTAACTCCGGCTGACAAATTGTGAAAATGGTTTTTACTGCGTTTGATTAAGTTAGATTGTACCTTAACTAACACTCCTTGACCTAACTGTCGACATATACATTTTTTTTTAATTATAATAATGTGTAGGCTACAAAATTACACGCTATCTTACCTTGCCATATTTCAAGCTACGCATGTGTAATGATAACGAACCATCAGCGAATATGGAATGCACTTCAGCACTAATCAAATCGCCTTCACTTAGGTAATTTCGCATGGACTGTTCATCTTCCATACCTCTTCGTCTCTATACAACACAAATGACAAATTTCGTTATTAAAAACGTATCAATCGATGACGTCCTATTTTTAATCAAACTGACTAATTCTCCACCGGGTAGCTGAATGGATGTCAACAATAATACAGCGTCTAATCTGGCATTGATGTCTATTTTCCAACGTTTATGCACTAATTCTGTAACACGTCCAATCAATACATCACCAATTTCTCCATTGTATCGACAACGTAATGGACTGACAGTAACTAGTTTATTAATATTTTGTTCCACTCCAGCTACGGTAGCTTTCAACAAGCCTGCTGATACATAGGTTCCATGTCCTCTACGGATTTATAATCGTTAATATAAACATACAATAAAATGACGGACTAGCGACAAAAGTAACAGCTACGTTGTTAGCACCGTTCTGAGGGACATATTTTATCTAGATCAGCAATCGTCGTTTAATTATTTGACAACGGACATTTTAAGAATATTATTAGTGTCTTCATTCGACATTTATATATACTACTTTGATTCACAATTGGATCTGGGAGCTGTGCAATCATCACTCTAACCTAGTTTTGTAAATGCACTAAACATCTTTATACAAAAAACCATGGTCTACAACTACGATTTATACTAAATATGTTCTAAACAAAAACTTTCATTTTGGTCTAATATGATTCAGAGTTATTTGATTTTGGGGATTGGCTAAGCCAACGAATATTGATAAAATTTGATAAATTCCCTATCTGAACGCCTTTGCCAAATTATTAAAGTACCTATTTTGCGTTTTATGGTCGCATACTGTTCGTAAAGATTTCTCTTATACCCATCTGTTCAACCGTCGCAGTCCTCTCGACGTCTATAAACACGCACACAAAATATAAGCGGCGTAGCAAAACTCTTTGAATGAAAAAAACTTGAAGTCAACAGACGGTTTTCCGCTTGAGTCAAACTACAGTCTCATTCACTCATTCGCGTCAACTCGAATTACGAAAAAACCAAAACGAAAGTTCAAAATTTGACGCGTATCCTAACCAACGGTGAAAAGGTTTGGGAATAACAAATCGGAAATCATCCAATACAAGGAAGGTTTGGGTAAATACGTTGAACAAATTTTTCGAACGATCCGTTAATTTTTGAACACGAGAAAAACAAACGACCAAAAATGGCAGAAATTTAAAAAAAAAATCGTATTTGGTTAAAAGTCAGTCAAACTTTTATTACCGATACTATGACGCCATGAATGAACGAAAACAACGGGATGTACGTGTCCGGGGTATTTTAACGGGTAAACACGTTTCAATCGGTTCGGGCCAATACGTGTGGCGCTTCAATATCCCCTAGGGTTGTCGGTCAACGGAAACGGTACGTAACTACTAGCCTATTAAACGCGTTCAAACGGGCCGTTAACAATGAAACCGAAAACGTCCTCGTGACGTTTAACTACCTCATGAATCCGGCTTCGTTTCGTATTTTCTCCCCGGGCGTGAAAATGATCGGCGGATTCGTAGTCGGTTTCAGGACACCGTGCCTGGTCTTCTCCGACGCCAAGCTGATGGTAATGTTCATGGCGGCGGTCTCTTCGGCGACCAAATCGCGGGACGAAAATTCGCGGCGTCGTTGCGCGTTGGTTTGGCACGCGCGCCGTCGGTTACCTTATCGCTGTGTCGCTTATCAGCGAAACGGTTCGTATTTTCCGCTGTCCGTACATAACCTCGCGTTATGATTACATTACGGCGGCGGCCATCTATCGGCAATACGTTTTCGTCGCGGACGAATAATAACGATCGCGTTTTTCGTAACGAAAAACGCGCGCGCGCCGAAACGGAGGAAAACGTTTTCGCCGTTGCGTGTCCGTTTCCGATGCGTGCACAACGGACACGAAACGCGAGAGTGGCCGATTGAAACGAACGTTGATCGATAGATGGCACTGCGGACACGAACGCGGTCACCGACGTACCATCGTATCTACCGCGCCGAATACGATAGATCGGTCGCGAAATAATTGTTCGCCAACGAGACAAGTACACCGATCGTCCGTAAACGGGTTTCGAATTCCGCGTTAATTTGTCGGGTTACTCTATTCGCGGCCATCGGTCGACAAAAAGTACGGAAACACGTTTCGCGGTTATCGATCGAATCGGCTCACACGGGCGCTCTTGGAGGGAGGCAAGAGGCAGCACTCGTTTCTCGCGCTTTCCCCTCCCCCCACGGAAAATGGAACGAAATAATCGTTACGGACCAAGAATCCGCCATCGTGTTCGGTCCTCTTTGCTCGGTGGTATCTTCTGCGACGGACGAAAACTAAACGGCGTCGCCAATAAAAGCGTCCGATCTCGTCCTCCGAATATTTAATACACCGTACCGTCGCTGGGGTCCAAGTTCAACGTAAATACTTCGGGCGTTCTCTACTTGACGTCAATATTGGCTGGGTAATACAAATTTAATCGATTCTCTTCACAGGTAGCGTAGGTATTGCCGACTTCACGCCTTATTGCGAATTTTATCCCGCAGCGTTACGATTACGTTTTAACCGTAGATCCCACTTTCCGTAAAAAAGTCGTCCGGTACATTAATTTAGAGTGAAAACATGATCGATGGCGTCTTCGCGGTTTGGTTCGAAATTGTACAAAAACGATTTTATTTCGTTCGTTCCAGACGTCGAAAAAAGTTTCGTAAAAATTATAAATAATTCCTACGCGTGACGTTTTATTACTATTTATTTTGTTCGCGTACATCATTAATACTCTATTATTAGGACGCGTTATAATTTCACTTTTTCATTACGTTTGTATACTTGTGGGCGACGCGACAAATTAATTTCCCACTTACTTTTTGAGATATTTATATTCGCCCTTCCTACCAATTAATTGCTCGTAAGAGCGTCCGGTCCACGATTCCCAATATATTAGTTAAATTGCGAGTGAACCGTCGAATTGTCTCCAGAAATATGTGTAATTCAGTTGGCTCTCAATAACGAAATAAATTGTATTCGTCAACAAGTGGTTCAAAAAAAAATTATTTTTAACGGAAGTCGAAAACGTATTTGACACCGATATTATATTTACGCAGATACGATCTATTTAACGTTACACACTACCCGCGTCCCAAAAATGGTATATTTGGCAGTTAATAGTCATCTCGTTGCTCGGCGATCGAAAATTAATTCCGATTCGTCGAGTAGGTGACGGGAGGTATGAAAATTAATTTTAAGTAGCTATATACGTACCATGTTGGGGGAAAGCGTTTACAAATTTCAATTTAAAAAACTATATATATATATAACGAATAAAAATAAAATCGGAAAACACTCCTAACAAGTTCACAACGTATATTTTCGAATTGTTTTTCTAAATTAGTCGACTAATTAATTTAGTTAATACGTTAGTACGGGACTTTTTGTTGGCGCATCACGTAGAAAAAATGGAAATAGTCTTTGTATTTTTGATTTTATGACGTACGTATTTTTCGAGGGAGCCAGCACAATGGTAGGATCACGACAGCCAAATCAATTGTACCATTTAAGGTGAAAAATTCGGCTACCTGTGTTCGGGAGTCGATTCAATTGTCCCGGTTTCAAATATACTTTACGATTACGAACGCGTATAAATTATGAGTTATAAAAAAAGTGTTTTTATATTCAACTTATGCACGTACCTCGGTAATATTTTAAAAAGTTTTTTCTCCTCGAGACTGCGTTTAGATTAGCTTTTTTCGAGATCGGTCCAAGGTATTTTGCCGCGCTAGGCAAATAAATTATTAGCCGTCCCTTACAGCGTTCTACTAATTAATTTCGTCCGATTCCGTTTATAAACATCTAGGCGTGGGATGATAATCATATATGGGTATATTGTACGACAATTATGTGGAAATAATATTAAAATAAGACGCGTTTAATAAAAATAATTAACGTGCCGTGGTTTATCTCGGCCAGTAATAAATTTGAATAAGAAAATAATCGGGTCGATCATGCGTACAAATAATTATAAGAATTCACGGTTTACAGCGATGTGTTTAAAATGTATAAACCCGAAAAGTAAAATAAACGAAATAAATTCAACGAATTTTACGCGCTTTTCTCGAGCGAAATTCGTCGGCAATATTTTTTAATCTACATTAAGTAGAATTTTTTCGTTATACGTTTTTTTCGATTGGAATCGTTATAAGATCACTTCACCTTTCTTGTTTCATTGTAGGGACCTTACATAATTTTTTATCATCCTTAATTTAGAACAGCTTCTTACCCCGAGCGCAACTCAATTGCGTTCAAAGGAAAACGGTTCTTCAAAACAACTTATGAAAACTGAAAACTGACGGTAAACAATTTCTTAAAACTATAATTTCAGTTCCAGTATCGACCGAAACATTTTAATTTTTGTTTTTTGGTTCGAATCTTTTTCGCGTTCTAAAGTTCCCCTCAGAATCTCCCTAGCTGTATTTAGGAATGTCGTGTCACGCTACTCACGTCACGGGCCAATTTATCGAAACATATATTTAGAAATTAACGACAGTAACGAGTAATCATTTTTATACGTTATGGTTAAGTCTATCGACATCCCCTTTCGCTCTTTTTCGAAATTTAAAAATCGTTCGAGCATAAATTGCAGAAGTGTACTAGTATATTTCTGATTAATTCGATCTTTCACGTATACGGCCGTGTATTTCGACGGCAATGATTTATTATTGCGGTATATTGTATCGGTTTATTATCGTCCTGTCATTGGCTATGAAAAATGTATAGAGCCTCGCCAAACTCGCACGTAAATAATGATACAATCGTTAGTATTCGATTATAGAGTTCCTTACAGGAGCGTCCGTCCTTCTTATAAGTCGTAACCGTCAATATCTATTACTTACAATGTACATCATTTCGTTCTTGAACAGAATTAACCTTTCATTTTCAATGGTTACCCTTTTATTCGAAGTCTTAAATAAGTCGATATTAAATACGCGTAATTACTTAAGTTACGATAGTGTTTTGCATTAAAATCTGTTCACGAAACGAGTATATTTAGCGCGTTTTCATTCGTATCGCATAGCTACACAAAGCGTATTATCTATGGACCGGCGGTCTTTTAATAGATATTCGTCACGGTTCGCGCGGCGCGTCAATCGACACCTTTATTTAAATTTATTAAATTATCTATTAAATTTCACGTATGGTAACGCGTAATATTAAACGTCGGTATAGCGCGTTAACGCTTAAATT
Organism: Geopemphigus sp. TES_GeoC_2020; assembly: GCA_025469175.1. Lineage (NCBI taxonomy): Eukaryota > Metazoa > Arthropoda > Insecta > Hemiptera > Aphididae > Geopemphigus > Geopemphigus sp. TES_GeoC_2020. Next base: position 121,052 of record JAIPRN010000072.1, read on the forward strand.
GATTTAATTACCGTAAGACAGTATCGTATAGGCGGGCGGAAATTGACGAATTGTAATTTCCATTTTCGCGTAGATTTCTCGACGGATAGAGAATGCTCGAGCGAAGTTTATTTTACGGTTTACTATTGACGTCGTAAGAAATTTCGTTCCGCCGTCATAGGCCAAAGGACGGATTTCCGTGCGTTTATGATACCAAAATGTGTGCGCATTCGTGTATGGTAATTATGAAATCTCGTCTAGTCTCTTTGATACCGAGATTCATTATGTTTATACGCAAAACGAGAACCGCGGTGAATAATACATCCGGCGGTAAATAAGTAATTTCCGATCGTTTCGTAGCGAATTCGACGCGAGAGTTCGTTATTTAATTTAAAAGCAGATTTCTTTATAACGTTGTTAACTATTAACGATACAATAGGCACCTTATTGGAATCGAGTTTAGATCGTTTTTTTCGAAGCAAATTACGCGAAACGTGAGTCGTCTACCACCTATCTCATATTTCATAGTATACTAACGCGTGGTTACTTGCCGTTACCGAGAATCATTATTCATTTTTAATTTGTGCGCGCCAGTTACGACGTAACATGCGCTAATGATTGCGTAACGAATATAAAATTATTTTTAACCGATCGTAGTGTTTTATTAAAGTGCTCGCAATCCGTTATGTTATCCTCCACGAATTTATGTTCCGCGGAATTCGCAATACTGTGTTCGTTTCAACATTAGCGAATGTCAGTTTCGTTTTGTAGGAAAAATACGCGCCGGTACCCGTCTTTTTCGTTTTTCGGTCAACGCACGGTAATTCGCCGTGTTGTATTTTCGTGTTCGATCGGGCATATGTCGCGGCAACATGCGAGTCATGAAAAAAGTAAATTTCATTTTTTTTAATATCGAAACGGCGTTCACCGTATCCTGCGCGATTGGTACATCCGTGTTTGCGACCGCGCAGGCTGTACGGAGGCTATTCGATTAAACGCTATTGTTTGGTTTGGTTTTTGTTTCGCACATCGTTCTTCTTTTTATTACAAAAACGAAAAACAGACAACGCCGAAACATCATCGGACGTAGACCGTGCACAAATCACGCGTCACGCTATGATTGATGTAACAACAATGGCCGTAACGTTGCTTTCGTGTCGTCGTCGCCAATCGGAAAAGCTCGACGCCCGCGGTTTTCCAGTAGCGCTCGCGTACTCGTTGTTCGCGTCGTCACACGCAAATCTCATCGGCACCGCAACGCGTGTTTAAGTCGTCGTCGTCATCGTCGTCGCCGCCGCCGCCTTCGCTGTTGTGATTTTCATTGACGCAGAGGGCGATCACCGATATTCACTAACCAGGTACGGTTTTTTTTCCGTTCGTTTTTCGTACGCCGCTAGTTACGTGCTTTACGACCGCCGAGTCGCGAATTATATTTTAGTCGATATATTTTATCGCGCGTATGTTAATACGTACGTATATTACCGAAACGAACAGTTGCTGTACATTCTCACGACGAGAATATTATACGCGTCCGGGGTAAAGGAATAGTGCGCGCGTGTGTTTTCGAATCGGTTACGACGCGAAAACTCGCGTTGAGAACGAAACTTTCCGTACAAAGGCGATTGATTCGAAAATATGCGTGTACCGCCGGCGTAAATTATTTCGAACGACCGAATTTTATTCGCGTTATTATAGGTTTTGGCAGTAAAGTTGTTTCCTGTTTACGCTCCCATACGTTTTTTTCCTTCGGTATTCGTTCGTCAGTGTTTTCGTTACTACACGTGCGCTCCATTAAATAATCGGCATATGTGCACGAAACCACGTCGAGTAACATACGCATTCGAATCGAGTTTTCCAACGACGCGTTTAGATTTCGCAAATGGTAAGGACGACACACTCGAATTTGACTATTTCGAATGTAAGGTATCTAATAACGCGTACTCCGCGTGTATATACCGTGGCGAACGCGCGAGTTCGCCGTCTGTGACGAGGGTTAATTATTTTAATAAAAAAAATTATTTACAGTTTGCCGTAATTGTTTTATTATTTTTGTTAATTAAGGATCGTATACATCGTTATTTTTAACGACATTCAATCTATCTACTTTATCCGAAATTTGTAGAAGGTATTTGCGACGATCGGCTCTTAATTAGTTATAATTAATTAAATAAATTCAATTAATTAAACCGTTAGAACGTAACTAACCGGCTTGTACTTAGGAAAAAGAAATTTAAAAATAAAACGTTTAAAACAAAGTATAAATATCCATACCGTTAATCGCTCGTTCATTTACGATTTTCAAAAATAAATACTACATGATATATTTTTGATTTATACATATTGTAAGTTTATCATTGTTTCCTATTGATTTCTTAACGATTTCCGTGATTTGCAGTACAATTATTTATTTTAAATAATACGTCTTGTACAAAATATACGACATAATTGTACCATCAGTAAAAGTATACAATTATCTCCGAAATGTATTTTATTCGTTTTTTTCAATTCGTTTATTAAAAATATTATTCGATCGGTAATTCATTTATTGCACGTTGAAACTATATTGGGGATTAATATATTTCAAATATGCACTTGTAAGTTAAACTATTCAGTAATTAACTAAATTAAAAAAAACATTTTTAATTTTATCGTTTTATGACTACTATATTGTCGTTCGTACAAATATTGCTATATAGATAGATGCATAGATCTGTTTGTAATAGTTTAGTTGTTTATTGATTCGTTAAAACTATTAACATTTATTAATAACTTACGTTCAATAAAACCGATATGATTTGAAGTGAAGATGATTTTTTAATTACACACGTGACCATACGATTAGATTGTTAATTGTACAACTTCCGTTTGTTTATACATTAATTTCTAATAAATAACAAAACGCACGTTTTTAAATGTTTCAGTTGATTTAAAAAGGTTTTAATAGAACTGTAATTAAAGAAAACTTAAGTATTATATTACATCATTTCGTAATATAAAATGTCTTTATTATGTTGTATTTTTAAGAATATGTATATTTTTGTTATAAAATTATATATAATATATTATTTATAATATAATTATAAATAATACATTTTAAGTAATTAATATTTATTTTATTTATACCCTTATATTTTTTTTTATATTTTAAAATGTATTATTCATAATTTTGTGGCGATTTTCCTCTTTTATGTTTTAACAGTTTGTACGAAATTAAGTATATGATCAATAAGTACTAACGGTAGTGGATTACAGGTGGTTGATTTAATTACAATTTAGCTTATCGGTGGCTAAAGATATATGAAAGCAAAATAAGTAACTTGTAAAATATAGTTTTAGTATTTACCACGTTTATTATTATGGTTGCTCAATTATTGTTGATGCGATTTGATAAACCGTTTGTTTTATTTTCGTTATCGAATTGAATAATAATACCATTTATAAGTGTCAGTTGTGTAGTGTCACTAACATTGTTCTCGGTTATCCTTTGTTTAGACATGTAAGACAATTCACCTTTAGCGTAACATAATTAATTGGAAACGCTTTTAAAACGTCGGTATTTAACCAATCATTTTGATAAATTGTTGTTGGGCGGACATCCGGTTATGGCAGTAAATGAGCAATCCGAACACGGAAGACTTATTAAATAAAAACGGCCTCTTTATATTTACCGAGACAAATAGAGACGTAAACTGGACATTTTTTGAGAAAAACACATTTTTCTAAATTCCCAAAAATAACGTGATATTATTATTTTACGTAGTATCGTCAAGTAGAGTCGATAATTTTTATACAGTTCTAAATTAAACGTTTCTGGTAGCCAAATTGTTTGTTCCAACGGCGCGTATAATACATTTTTATCTTTGTAAACATTAACATACGTAAACATGCAATTGATGTTTTCTATGCTTTTTATTTGAAATCCGTCATCCATCAATAAAAACGAACAAGAAGAAAAAAGTTTAAATACGTACTTATTTTTTAATAATGATAAAATAATTTGAATTAAAATTGTTTTACGATGACGAGCTAAATTAATCGAGTTATAAACAAATATTAAAAATGAAAAATATAGTTTTTATTCACTCGTATTTATTAAAGCGTAATAAAGATGAAAGGATAAGTGGGTACTATCTATAAATTATAATATATTTTATAACCCATTATACCGTTAGCATTTTACCTTTCAATCCCTAAATCGATTAAAACGTCAGTTAATCGAATTATATGGTAAAAATAAACGTTGTCATTGACGACGATCCTTGTAAATTACTTTCACCGCACTGGGCGGCCAACGTTATTGTTACTGTTTACCGATGGCCTCAATCTAATTACGCCGGAAGGGATCGCGTGCTTTTTACCCAATTGTATTGGACAAAATTGTTAAGCCGTCTCGTATCTATCAGAGTCGTTGTTCTCTGTGGGCTTCGTATTTTTCGTTTTAAGCGTGTGGCGTTTTTTTTTTTAACGTTTTTTTCGAGTTCGTACTAATTTTGATGTATAGTACGAGTATATTGGTTGCAAAAACAGATGTCGCGAATGTCCTAACGCTGTAAATACGTTTTAATTACGTCGATTAGGTTTTATTTATTTTTACATTTTTAAAAACTAATTTTACATTTTGACTTTTTCATATTTCGCTGTTCAATTTAACGACTCCGAATTAAGTATTTAATCGATCGTTCGCGATTACGCATATTTGTATACTAAACGCGCCACGAATTACGCCGGTTTTACTCGCGATGAGTTTAAAACGTTAAAACTAAAATCGTTGGGTTGGTTTGCTTGAGTTAATAGGACTTTATCGTTCGGACATTTATATGGGGTACGCTTACTTTCCGCGTTAAAATTCTCAATTTGTACGATATTCATTTTTGGTATTCGTTCGAAATTCTTTATAATGGGTACTCCGCTTTATAACCTATATAAAATATACAAACGTGTACAGCGTAATGCAAAATATAGATACAATTTAGCAATAACGCGGAACAATTTACGTTGCGCACAATATACTTCGCAATATGTGTTAATAACAAATTACGTGTAGAAATTGGAGAACACTGAAATTGCTAAACCGTGTAATAATTAACGAAACAACCCAATAACGTTATACATTTATCGAATTTATTGTTTTCGTTATTGCCAGTGTATTTAAAACGTTAAAAATTCGTCGCGTAAAGAGTTATGTAAATTTTCAGACTTAAAGCGAGAGGCTTTTTTTATTTCCGACCTTACAATATTTGTATAAACCGAACACGCGATTGAAATACGTTTTAAAACGATTGTTTTCATTAGACAATACGGTAGCGACTAACATTATGCCAGTTTTATGGCGCTACTCGCAAATTACATTCAACAAAAATATTAGAACTATAAATCAATAATCAATATCAGTACACTAGTTACGTTCGCTGTTGTTTATAATATATATAACTATGTTAGCGTTCGCTATTACAACGCTAATGGTAATTTAAATAGTACTCTAACAACGGGGTTTTTAGACTTATGAATGTACTTTTGTTTATTTGCATGAAATTTAATAACAATTTTTATTTGTATAAGCTAATTTTAAAAAGAACTTGTGTACGCTAATTTAAAGTATCCACGTTGAAAAAAATATATTCGTGACCATAGGCTTATTACATTTTTTTTTACGATTGTACCGAATACGAACGATATTTCACATCTTAGTTTTATTTTGCGATGGAAGCGATTTTTAATTGTTGAAGGACAAATTTAACAATAATAATAAGAAAAATGTCGTATTTTCTTGTGAGAAATACGTTAGTGATTTGTTCACCGTTATCTTGAATCGTTCTATTTGATTTGTAGAATTTATTTACGTCGTATATGGTTGTGTGTTTAACCGAAAGTATGGAACGTGTTTTTGGAATAACTTTTTATTAAACTTTCAAATTATTAATTCGTATTCGCTACGAAGTTAATTAGATTTTAAATTGAAATTTGCGTTATTTCTGACTGAAAGCGTCGAATGATTTTTCGTTTCGTTATTTTTTTCCACACACATAAGAATTTAATTAAGTACGACGGGTTTTAAAAAAAATTCGTACAGTTTATATTTAACCATATACTCGCGGTCAGCTTAAATAATACCACCATTATAGAGGTTTATTTGCGTAGGACTTAATATTGCCGTTATACTTTGATAGACAAGTTTTATGGTTGCTATTTGTACCAGAGTCCCGTGGACTTATAAATATAAGGTAGCTCGAAAATTAATAATGTATGTACTTAATAATACGACTCTCAAAATAATAGTACAATACTACGATATACGAAGGGAAGTAAATATATTTTATTCCTTACAAGCCGTACCGTATTGTTTCATATTGTTTGTATAAATGCTATCGCGTTTTATATGGCGAGAGAAAAAAGTGGCTCTACAAAAGAAAATCCGTTTATTATTAATTTACCGAGCGGAATAAAAAAATTCGTTAAAGGGTCGTTCGAAGATTTTATATTCGCTGTTTGAGTTAAATGTTCGCTAGATTCACGATTAACTATCGTGTTTTTCGTACAGAATTCGGGTTTTCGAAATTGATCGGAAAATTATTATACAAATACACGCAATACCTTATTCATAATCCCCGATTACTACTAATCAGTAATCGCCGAATGGCGTTTGCGAATAAAACGACCGTTATGACAACGTTTCCTGTTTTTGTGGAACGTAGGTCTTTTCAATTAAGACACCGACATTCAATTGTAAAGCAATCAAATTTAGAACTTGTGGAATAAGGTTCAGCGGTTTTTTCTTTTTTTTTTTACAAACATTTAAAGTTCGAACAACAATAAATTGTATTAGTTTCGAGAGTACCTTTTCGTTTAAATACATTGTACGATATTGTTTTAGATTTTTTTTTAAACATAATAATTTATAGTAACGATTTTTAAGACCTGACGTATTGTAAAAGTTGAGGTATTTTGTTTGCGATTGTATTTTATTTTAATTGCTACGAAATAAATTGTTATCGATTTTATCGTTCTATTTATATATATAAATATATAAATCTAACCTATATATATATTTATAAATTATTTAGGTAGTTTGCATATAAATTACGAGTTGTAGATAACGATTAAAAAAAATTATAATATTAAAATATACTTAAAAAAATACGTTACGTAAAAATTGCTCATTTTTTTGCGAGTGTCGGTGTATTATGGAAGTTTAATTTTAGATTTTATCGATTACGAGGATGTAACGTTCTTATACAATACCATCCTTTTTTTTGATCTGTGAACATCTTGGTATGGCACGTAGTAATCGTCGACAGATTTCGTAGGTACTTCGTCGGATAATACGAATTAGAATTTAATTTGAGACCTTTTGTCGGTTTTATCACGTTTTATCTGTTAGAGCCGGGGAGGAGGCGGAGTCGGAATAAATTTGAGTATATTTAACGATCATTTTCGTTTTTGCGTAATTAGTCGGGAAAACCCGCGTAGGAAGTATTCCTACGGAGTGCGGGGTGCTGGTTAGTTGTGTTGTCGGAACATAAAAACCCGCTAAATACTTTAAGTAGATACCGAAAATCGTTTATTGGCCGATTCCGAGTTGTTGTATTTTATCATATTTTCGATTCGACCTTGAGCCAAATATTACGGCGTTATTATATTTGACGCGGATTTCTACGGTGACAACTCGAACCGACGTTTTCGATTTACGCGGACCGACGGCGGTCAACCACGCGAAAAACTGATATTATTTTACTCGATGTTATAAGACAACAACGGCGCTATTAGAATAATAATCGTCGTAACACCCTAGATTCGATTATATAGGGTTTACCATAATTCGCGAATAACGAGTATACGTAATTTTGAATTTAGTTTCCCTTCGAGTTCGACAAATCTTCTTAACAGATTCCGTACATCGGAAAAGTACGAAAATGTCCCGACTTTATTCGATGCGATAACATGTACGATAGCATACATATAACGCGCAACGGATAATAATATAACTCGCGAGTAAAAACAAAAACGAAAGCGTCGTCTCGGCGGAACCATATATATGTTTACAGTACGCAAAACGTTTAAACGTCCGATTAATACCGTATTTGTTTATCGAAATTTATAATAACTGTTGTACGAATTACGTTTGATAAATCACGTGTTCGGCAATCTCCGTGTACGCTTCTTACGTATTTGTTTACCGACGGTAGACGTATACAGGTTTAATTAAATCCGTTTATCGTGCGCCGTGTGTTGGTGCACGATCCGATAAATATCCTCCTCCATTCAATCCGAATAGACGATTTCGAGTTCAAACAAAAAAAAAAAAACCGGCCGTTTTTACGTTAAACGTATATTCTACTATATGTTTAGTTTCTGGCGACAACGATTTTGCATACGGAGTTCACGTTATCGCGTCTTCGTTCGCTACATGACAATCGGACGTTTCTTACGTAATCGCGCGTACTTATTTTGTTTGTTGTACAAACGTAAACGATTCGGAAATCTTTTTCGAGTTTAAGGCGCAATTTTATCGCCCACGCGAGGTACGTCGACAGAAACGATACGTCATGCATCGGACATTTTATCGGCGGCTTTGCGTATATCAATACTCGAATATCGACTATAAGACAGTCGCGTTTTTTACGGCGGAATTATCGCTTATCGCTCACGTCGCTATTGGATATGCGCATTCGTAAATAATTCGTCTTTTTCGTGCTGCTCGTCGCCGTTTAATCCGAAATTCGTTTACAGCGAGACGCAATAACAACCGTGCTCCGTACATTAATTTCCGATATTCTCGTCTCGGTTTTAAAATCGCACAGCCACGAATTTACGGAGCCATCAATCATAACGTTTGGCTGATTACAATATATTACCGATTCGCTAAACTAAAAATTATTTTAACAACGATTATTCAAACGCGTCGTCTTCGCGAACGGCGTGCGTTTTGTTCGTCGAGAACGTCTGTTTTAATCTTCCGTTCATTCGTCAAAATCAAATATCGATTCGTTTCGATCGTAATACGGACATCGGCCGATTTCATTTTTCGAAACGGAAAGGCGCGCTGAATGGCTAGTGCGGTGAACTCCGGCAATGTTTGACGTGCGTAGTGAGCCCGATTTCCGACGTTGTTCCACGCGTACTTGGATTTAAATAAATTTCGCGGGACTCGTTTCTAGTTGTCGTTTGGTTCGGCGGAGAATAACCGTAGTCGGTGGTTTGCCCGCAACTCGAGGGCACCATAAGCGAGCGCCACGCATTTCCTTTAAAAATAATCGGCTGTCCGCGTTCGTTTTCGCGCGATCAAACGGAACTGCGCTTCAGAAGGATATACGGATAACGAAAAAAGCGGTTCGTTCAACGCGTGTTTCTCTCGTAATTTATCGTCGTTTGTCCCCCACATGACGCGGGAGCAATAATAATTATTCGTCCGGTAATGTCTTTGTGCGCGGGCGAGGAAATTCCCGACGTCGGCCGTGACGAATCGTGTCATTTCGTTAATAAATTCGCCGACCTCACTCCCGACGATATTCTCGGATTTACGATCTCCCCTACCCTGCTCCTCCATCCTTCTTTCAAGGGTGGAAAAATCGCATGAAACGTTCGTTCGGCGTACTTTCGACGATCCGACGGATGAATTGGCAAAATAATAACGAAAGACTGTCGGCGACAGAATTAACCGACCGAAGGTGGAAAGAGAGAGAATAACGCGAGGATTTGAAAGCGTTTGTCTCACACGTATCACGCCCGATAGTTTCCCATATGTCTCATAAACTACGCGCCGTTTCGTGATTAATATGGGAACGGTTTTCGAAACCATTCTGTCTATTAAACGTTCTAGGGGCTCGCCTGTGATTCGCGACCGGCGTGCCGATCGGCGGAGTGTTATAACGACCGTAATCGACTAGACAATTATCGTCGAGTGGCAGCCAATTGCCTTCCAGTTAACTTTAAACGCCATAGTAAAAAATCGACACGAAACACGCGGACGGCAATACGTCGAACGTTTTTTTTTACTTCTATAAAATAAACTCGCCCCCGGGGTGATTTCGAAAAACGTCTTACGGACGCGGTTCACCTACGTATTTATTTCCGTGACGCGCGCAAAGAACCTGGCTATTCGCTTTTTATACGGGCCACCCCGTCTCTGTTATTTATATTATAGTTCCCGTCGTCTTTTCAAATTGCGTCGATCCCTCTGGTGCTAACGGTTTGTTAGCGAGTGGCCTGTCTACGTAACGCGACGAATAATTCAATCGATATTATTCGAGTACGGCCGTCGTCGTGTTTCGGTTCGTACGGAATCGAAACGTAGCGCTTTATTTCAGTATCGGTAAAACGAAAAATGACGAATACATGACGAAAAGAAGAGCTAAAAGAGCCAACCGAAATCGTATTGTCGCTTAAAAGAGGTAAAGAGTTACTTTTTCGAACTCGCTCTCGTTTCGCCGTTTTGATTTTAATTATATTTTAATGAGGAATATAACCCTATTAACGTTGCAGAAATATAAAATATAATTTACTCTTTTGTATTCTACACGAACCAAACGATATATAGATATACGCCATACATTATCATGTAAATAAGGTATTCAAACGGAGTAATCATAGCCATTATTTTCAACCTTGAAATGCCTTTTATTTCGTTTTACGGGAAATTTCGCTAAAAAATAACTCTAACGTAGGTATTGTATGAATTAAAAAAGCGTAGCGAAAAACCGTAGAGCGCCTAAGTGTATCGAGATACCAAAATGATTGGCAGCGTTTACGTACCAAATATGACGTACTTCGAACAGGTTACGAGTGTGTCGTCGAAAATATTTAAAACATTTCGAATTCGTCCGTCATTATACCGCCTTCGCGCGATTCCTGTTGTTCGTGCCGGATACAAATTCGTCCAATCGATTAATTTTTTAACCGCGTTATAATTACCGACAATTTTGGATCGCATCACTTCGATTATACCGAAACTCGTACGTTATTTACGAAATCGGTACACTTTACGACCGGATCGTGGACGATAATGCACGCGCTTAAAGAGGAACGACGGTTTTAAATTGCAAAAGAGAAAAGTCGATCATATTTTGTTTTCGAATTTTCCGCCAAATTTGAGCGTACGGTAACATCGGTGTCCACTTTATACGATATGGGATGTATAGTGACCGTTCGCAAAAAGAGTAACGAGCTACGTCGAGATACGCAAAAATGATATTAGATTAAAATTACGGTTTACAAACTTTTGGATTTACGTGGGTGGCGCGTAGTTTTTCGTTTTTTTTTTCTAATTAGTATTAAATAAAAAAGTTATAACAATTAGGTGAAACTTATTACATCGGAAAATGTTCGGTGGAAAATATTTCATTAAAAAGACTACAGAGGCACTCGAAGATAATCTCTTCTTTGAAATTGGTCGTAATGGATTTTACGTCAACGTAAGTTCCGTGTTGAGCTTGATTTTGCGGTATAAAAGGTCGCTATAAGTATATAAGGATAATAAACGCCGGTATCGCGGTTTCTTAATACAGCTTAAACTGCGTATTTTATTAAAAGTAAAACAAAAAAACACCGACTTGGTCGTAAAACTTTGAAAACTGTCGTAATTCCTAAAAAGCGTAAATAATAATAATTCACGCGCCCAACCGGAATTGAAGACAGGACTCTCCTTACGTGTCACGAAGTCCAGTCGGTGATCCTGCGTATGAATTTTGGCGTACGTTTCGAGGCTGTTGTTAAAGTAGACGCCGTTTGATTTCCGGATCCGTCAACGGATCGTTGGAAAATCCGTCGCACACGTTTCGTTCGGGCCGGCGTATTCGGTTGTTCGTGGTCGGACGGAGGACGCGGGCGGTAAAAGCGCCACGTTTTGTGTTCGTGACGTCGGGCGATTAGGTTTCCATATTCGTGAATTACCGAATCGCATCGTTGTACGCGCGCGTACGTACATCAGTATTTGGCGAACGAACGGTGTAATTTGTCGGTGGTGTGCGGAAAATCGAATGGGAGATATGGCGGGCGGTTAGAATTTCAAATTTGCCAACCCACTTTTCGCTAACACGTCGGGTAAGACGATTTCGTCACGAGCACGTACGTCAAGTTAGGAACGTATAACGGACGCGTCGACGTCGGCTTCCCGAGGGGGACAGTCGTCGTCGTAGCGGCGTTTTGTTTTTTCGATCGGTACGGCGAATTAATGTTCTAACGTGACGTTCCGTATCGAAGTCTTTCTCGACGTCTTCCGATTCGTCATTCGTATCCAAATAAATCGTCTCGGGGACCGTTTGAATTAATTTCACCCCCACGTTCTCACAATTTGACGCGTAAATTAGGGACGCGGTTCGTTCGTCATATCCCGCGGTCGACGCTCAAAACGGGAAACGCCGAATGGTTATCCAATCCGATTGGAATTTAAACGCGAGTTCGAGCGCTTAAGTTTTAATATACGTTTAGGTAAGGTTTGGCTTAGAATAATCTTTTTATATTCTTTTTATTTTGCGTAAAGGAAGATGTAAATGGTTGCCCCGTGGCTGTCCTGTCACCGCGCATCATTCACGTGATAGCTTTTAAGAAGTGTTAGTTCTTAAGAATTATTGTGAATTAGATTCGATGTACGGGGGGCGAGGTAAAACAACGTGGGGATAGCTCGCGTAGCTCGCTTTCTCTTAAAGATAATCGTGATTGTAAAACTTTTTGTAATTTTTATCAATAAACGATGGCCACTCATTGGTCCGAAGTATTGCCTTCAGGCATTCCGGGCCAGTGAGGGTATTGCCGAAAACGTGTTAAAAAAAAAGGTAAAGTTAGGCTATACGCGCGTGTGTATGTACGATAATAATACGTAAACGCGCGTGTGTTTCTAGTGGAAAATGGCCGATTACGAGTATGGTTTGTCTAACATCCAGGACAACCACATTTTGCACCAAGTGATCGCCGAACGAAGGAAAATGTGCGAATCCGTCGCGGACGACCCGCCAAGTGAGTAGTGTTTTCAATTCGAGCTCATTTATACTCGTCGCCGTAAGTGAAATTGTCTCGGCAACGTGTCCGGCCGGGAACGAAAGGCAATTTCGGTACACCGATCGTAAAGCGTGTTTTCGCCCGGCGTACTTTCGTTTTAAACGAACGTAATAAAAATGACGCGTCGCAATCACAATAAGATAGATATAGGCGGCGGAGAGTTTTTCGCCGAAAAAGCGTACGCCGTTAGACAGTTTAATCGGCGTTTTCTGCGATATATCGTATTCGTCGACTTCTGCGAGCGTTCGACAAATTTGTCGCGTTTTTCCTTTCATTTTTCGAATAACACGACGTTCCAGGATGAAACTAATTTGACATTGTATATACGCTCGTTGTTCACTCGGAAAATGAAACGCGCATATTTCGTAATACTTCTGAGGCATAAGCGAGAGTGCATTACAAAAATATTAAAATGTTACTAAAAGGAGAAACGTAATTTAAATTGTTAAAATGATGGATGACGCGGATCAAACAAATCAAATGGGTTTCCAAATTGAACTATGTTCGGTTGTTGCGTGAGGGACAAGGCAAACGACGTAAATACAATTGGGAAAACGTAAACAAATCGCGTTCACTTTGATGACCCCGTCGAACTCTAATTAATCGAAATAAATTAATGTAGAAAAAAAATCACATTGAAGGTATTGGAAGCTCGCAATTGGTGTTTTGTTTTTTTTTTATTTAATTCGTTCGAAAAACCTTTTTCGTGTCACATACGTGTTCGATTTTATACGTTTTTGTAATAAATAGTAAATAAATAAAATGACGTCGATAAACGAACGTAAATTATTCTTAATAAAAAGACGAAATATCCCGTAGTCAATGTTTCAACGATATAATAATAGACTACGTTTTTTAAAAAAAGTCGAAAGTTCTTTATTTCGAACGTCGAATTTCGTATCGATTTTACAATTTGTTTTGGGGAGGAACTTAATCTAACTGTATCTATTGTAATAGTAAATACGACTAACTGTCTATACGTGACCAAAAGCAGCTAATAGTAACGTTGTTATAAAAAATACGTCATTTCTATTTTTAATTTTCGTTATTCGCGAATACTGTAATCACGTCGGAGGTTTCTTCGAACTGTACTTTACGGTGACGTTATTTTTTAATTTTGTTTTAAGAGAAACGCGTATGATTTTTACTTTCTGAGATTTGACGTTAAATGCAAGCGTATTTAAGATTCCGACAGTTCAATAAAATATTGATAAAATTCTTACTTACGGTACTTTTATAAATTCGTTATTCGAAATAAAAAATAAAGAATAAAATCGCCTAACATTTCAATTACGCTATCAAAACTTCGGTAAACTAAATTCTACTTAAAATCATTATTCAAATACACGATTCGTGTCTATAAATAAATAATTTTTAAAAGCATTCTTAAATATTCTCGGCATAAAAGTATCATAAACTCCAAGTAGGGAAACATTGACAGTATACGTTGTCGTTCTAAATGAAAAAAAATTTTTATTTTCGAAATTAAACGAATCATTTAATACGTGACCGCTGTATTCGAATAAATTATTTCCACCTAAAAACTATTTTCACGGTCTTGGCCATTCTGTTTAGTTTACGTGAACGCAATTATTTTCGGAACGTTTTCGTTGTTCCGTAAACACGTATTTCGGTTACGCGGGTAAAATTGGCAAAATAATTAAAAAACAAATATCGAAACAATAAAATAACGTTTTTACGATTAATTAGTACTCGTAAGCGACGCTATAAAATTATTGATATATACGCGCGCGAATATTTCGAATAAAATTTAAATCGCTCTACTTTTAGATCGTATTTAAAGTATAAAGTCCTTATTAAATCCACGCGGATTATTTAACGTAATTTAAACGTACTTTTAGTCCGGATTATAGTGGCGGATACTGTTAAAACGAGATTTACTTACCGTAAAAGTTCCGTAGGCGGTTGTCATTGCGTTATGAACGCACGCGTTGTTCGAAACGCCAAACTTTCGACCAACCAACGCATACACGAATGTAATACCGGTTGTTTTTTCGGTGGGATCGAAGTAGTTCAAAGTTTTGAATTTATTTTCATATTTAGTTGTCCGTTTCATTGTGGTCCGTACATTAATTCGCGATCCATCAATATGTTGTTAACGCGTGGCGGTGGCGGAAGGATAAAGAAACGAAAAAGTTTCCGCCGGAATTATGCTTATCGTTCTTATTTTTCTCGAAAAACACGTGCGTTACGTATCGATTGAGAAGGTACACGGACGACAATTGTGGTAAAACGTGTTTCGTACCATCGAATCGTCTTGTTACCGTACTAATTGGTCGATATTATTACTAATAATAATTATTCATTTCGCGTACCATCGATTAAAACGCGACGCACCTGAGACTTTAAAAAAAAAAAAAAAAACGAAAGACGAAAAACGCGTCCGCCTAAAAAATATTATGTATACGCGTTTTTTAAAGAATGACAGCTAAACGAAAGAAATAAGCAATCGTCAACGTTAAATTTATCTTTGGCGTTAATTTATACTTTACTCAATGACGACGGTGTGTCGAGCGGCGCAATTTATTATCACTTATAAAACAATTATGAACGTTCTACGAATTAAACGCAAATTAAAAGAAAGTCGACCGATTTCGAAACGCATTTTTTTTATATCAAACTAGCGAAATCAAATAATAAAAATACGTATTATTGTTCGTCTAAAACCGTACGATCCCAAGCCGCAAACGTTTTCATTTATTTACTTCGCGACGATAAAGTTTTACGAACGCAATTATTAATTATAACAACGTAAAAGCGTATAGGGTAGGACGTGGCGAATTTCTAAATATATTCCGCGAGTAAAATATAAAATAACTCGAGCGCGCGTATCAGTTTACAAGTTTATTATTTAAAAAGAAAACAACGGGTATGGTGCAGGTGGTGGTGGTGGTGGGGGGGTTAACGCGGAAGGGAAGAGAGTGGGCCGTAACGTTTTTAGCTATTACGTTTACATCACTAAATTTCAAAATCGAGGACGATGAAGTATTTTAAAAGTATTTAGACGTGTATGCATAATGTGTATACGATACAATTTGAACGAGTGTACTCGGTACAATAAATTTGTTCAAGGATTATACGGATAAGAGTATACACATGTTTTACGAACTATATC
This sequence comes from Geopemphigus sp. TES_GeoC_2020, assembly GCA_025469175.1. Classification (NCBI taxonomy): domain Eukaryota; kingdom Metazoa; phylum Arthropoda; class Insecta; order Hemiptera; family Aphididae; genus Geopemphigus; species Geopemphigus sp. TES_GeoC_2020. The sequence continues at coordinate 137,157 of JAIPRN010000072.1, forward strand.
ATTATCAAAAAGGTAATAAATAACCGTAGAAGTTATGTTATTAAAACGCGCTATTTATGTTGCCAACGTCTTTGTATTCAATTCAAAAAACGGTTCGCGTATTTTTAATTTCAAGATAAAATAAATACGACAATAATAATAATAATAATTCTTATTTCAATAGGTATATCGTGCAGAGGAAAGGAAGGACGTGTTTGTACCTTTTTTCGTTTTGAAAAAAAAGCGTGAGTGTTCTCGAACAAATTGGCAAGCGAACTGGCGCGTAATTTTGTGTCACGTTTCGAGTTGGAACTGAAACATTTTTTGACAGACGGTAATAATGATTCGACATTTTTATGTGGCACGCATACGATTCGGCCGAATAAATGACGTTCGATGCGTAAACGTAATGTTTAAATATGCGAAATACCGGATGAAGTTCGTCGAACGCTTAGGGGGCGGCGGCGGCGGGGGGTTTGAAGTATTTTCAACGGGTTCGAAGAAAACGCGTAAACGACGAGCGACATAAATAAGTACTTTGGGAGAACAATGTTCAGAATCGTTTGACGAACGCGATAATTTAACTAGGACGTCGCCCGCGCGTTTATAATAGTAATTAACAACATCCGACGCTATTTCGTCGCCGAATTTACGGTACTCTATACACATTGATACTTTAAATTTACCCGATCCAACTTAATTTCATTTCTGTTTTGACCTCGTTTCTACGTTCCGCGACGTTTCCCGTTCGTTTGGCTCGTATAAAAGTTCCGATCGATTCGATTCTCCAAACACGCTATTTTACGTCATTTATCGCGAAGTTATTTACGAGTCAAAAGTCTGCCCGTAGACGAATGTCGAACAAATTTTGTATTCTATATTTGACGATGGAACGTAATTTACGGTATTAACGCGCGTGCGTGCATTGTTTACACGTTCAAATAATAACTACGGTTATTTAGCGATAAATAAAATATTAGTCTAGAGGAATTTCTGGGTGAAGTTTGAATTATGAGCTAACCTACTCGCATCCTAGGCAGTATAAAGCTATAGAGCAGTTTATGCGTAAACTATAACGCGAAATAAAAAATAAACCTTCAATTTTTTTAACGATTAACATTAATATAACACGTTTGTTGGCGAATAGCAATATATTTCAGCGTATGTATAAATTATCGCACGAGCGCGAAGATAAAACGCACGTAATTTAGTTGCATACATATTTGAAACGCAATATCCATTAAACTCATAATAAATTCAGTTGGTGAGGTTTGTTTTACGTCAAGAAGAAAAAAGTCCGTCGACGTGTCTTTTTTTGAATTTTTTTAGCCTTAAAGGGTTTACCACGGCGAACGACGGTCGAACGTAACGACGGCACGATAGAATAAATATCGTACGCGTAACGACGATAAATAGGAGGAACGTCGTCCCGAACGGCGAATAATGGCGAGGTTAGATTACTAGTGTGAATTTACCGACCTCGAGATGTTTTTGCGGTCGCACGGCGAATACGTCCGAACGTAATTACGACGGGTAATATGTTTTGCGAAAAATAATAGCGAATTTCGCGAGAAATATTAGCGACGTTGAGAATTTCGAACGCCCGTCGAATTTGCCGGCTAAGTACGAAACAACCACGAGCTCGAATAGGAATGTTCCCGAATTTATATTTTACCGCTTTTATTTCGCGAGTAAATAACGTATATACAAGCGCGCATATATATATATAATTTGACGCGCGACTAGTCTAAATATTTTCCGGAGGGCGACGACTGAAAGCTTACACTGATCGTCGTGTAAACGCGACCAGTTGGGAATTTCACTCCCACGTCCGGTTCTCCTACAGCGCCTTCGACGAATACGTCGTTGGTGTTCGCACCAAGTAGCGGCTAGACGATCGATAATTCGTTGCCGAACGATATTCCGGCGTTGTTTCCGGCCAATATGTCGATTTCGTTCGATATACACAAATCCATCCGTTCGGCGGCGGACCGAAACGCCTCGCGGCCAAATCATTTTCGTTCACCCTTCTCTTACGCGTCGGAACGTCAATCGCCGATCGAAAATATTTATAAACGAATTATTTATAATTTCGACGATTTCTGGCCAATCGAACGACGGTCCTGCACGTCCGAAACGAACAAGAATGTTGGCACCGTCGTCGACGGGCCCCCCTCCCCTCGTTAACGCGCGTCTCATACGATTTCTCTAGTGCCGATCGAATCGAATAGTTTTCGTAAAATAATCGCGAAATATTCGCTTTCTCAAATCCGTTTGTCCGTTTTGAACTGAACAATCTGTCTCGTGTATCAATTGTCGTACTGTCGGTATCTACACGATAATAGACGTTAAGACGCACCGGCGTTGCTCGGGTATCGTTGTTTTTTCGCTTCGAGCGCTCCTGGTAACGAAATTGTAACGGCAATTGTCGCGTTTGACAAAACGCGTTTGTTCGGGCGAGTTTCCTTTTTGCATTTCGATTTTAATTCGCACTTTTTGGAACGGTTTTTAAGACGTACCACTCCGGTTTTTCAAATTGGCACCGACTGAATCGGCACAATTTTCTTACGTATAATAAACGGTACGCTTCGAATAAATCGAGAATTTCAAAGCCATACGATTTCGGCTATGGGGTGGGGAGGGGGCGTAACATTTTTGGGTGGTAACGTTATTTCGCATACGAATTAAAACGAAATTCGCGGGCACGGCACGTCGTGGTTATTCTTCGACCGTACTTGTGCGTATTAACGTGACCAATACATATCCGAAATACCCGGAAAACGCGAAATCGCTTAGGTCGATTTCCGAAGTCTCCCGTACGCGGTTTTTTACTCCGATGGGGTCGCGAAACCAGTACAGTAACACTTACTGGCGTTTTTCTGAACTTGATCGCTGTAGACGTTCAATCGACATTTTCGAAGTTGTGTACGATTCTTTTGACGTCGCGTTGTCGATTTCGCAGTAGTTTTTATGGCGACGCGTTTAGCGTTTGGGCATCGCCAAACTTGGCGCGTAAACGTTACGACACGGGGGGGAGGAGGGGTAGTTTTTCCCGTATCGATCGAACAGCCGGGAGTATGGTACGTTAAAGCGTCCAAATTATTACGAACTAGCGACGCTGCTCGGAATGAAAACGATCAGACGTTGTAAACGAAATAGTGAACGAACGAACGACGAGTTCTAGAAGTTACCTACTCCGGGTAGACCGTTACACTTTATTAAAAAGTAAATAAATAAAACGCGTAACGGGAAAGGTAGCGGAATAATCGAATTTAATTATGAACGAACGAATTATATATAAGCTCTTCGCACGGACCATTTATAGTTTATTAAAAATACAATAACGAGGACGAGTTGCTGAACAGAAGTGGTGAGGTACGGTTAGAAGAAAAGAAGAAATTAAATTAAGATACGTCGAAAAAGTAACGTTCATTCGGAATTCCTCATCTTATCGCTTTAATTGTACCTTCGATACACACAAAAAAAAAAACAAATAAAAATAAAACGAATAACGTTTTATATATGAACGGCGTACGAACGACTACGTTTTGTGGAGAAACCCGTGTCTATACACGGGCACACGTATACATTTTAAGGTCTTATTGTCTGTCGGTTGTTTTTCCTACACAACTAATAGACGATAACTATATATATATATTTTTTTTTTTTAAATCGGACGAAGAGGATTAATCGTTTTAAATTACCTCCGTTTTGCACAATATCCTTCCTGTTGTTCCCCCTGGTGAACGACGGAACCGACAGTCCGCCCGTTTTACCGAATTCCAATAACACAACGTAAATCGTTTCCCTAGTAGAAATAATAACGCTCGTTTTCGTGACGCGAACCAAACGGTTTCGTGTCGCGTCGCGGATAAAACGCCGTGATACACGCCCGTCACGTAATCCACGTTCCGGTAAATCGGTAAATAGCTTCCATCCCTAACGTTATTATTTTCGCGCCCTCAAACGGGATTGATATTGAAATTAGACCGTAAAAGCGGTAGGGAACGAGAAGACGTCGACGAACTTTGTCGGTATATTACTTTCGCGTTACAATTCGAACAGCTACGATCGGGGGACGAAAATGAACTTCTCGCCGAATGTTCGATTTTGTTTCCTTCTTAGGTTTTGCCGGCACGTTACGTTCGCGTCAATAATATAGCACGAAGGCACGACCGAGCAGCGGGTTTGTTCCGATAACAGCGTCGATCGAATAACTTCGTCATTATTATCCCGTCGTTTATTTACTATTATCGTCGGTACGGACGGTCGGTTTCACGTGGTTGAGACCGTTCGTCGTTTCGGTGTTTAAAGGCCGTCTAAGGATGGCGTGGTGTTCAGGGGCGAGCGAGAGGCGGGCGTGAGATAGGAGAACGGCAACGGACAAAGATGCCGCGGGAAACTGTCGCGTCCGGTGTCGCACGTTTTCTGGATCGACCCGGAGCCGTCGTTATTTATCCGACGGCGTGAGGTGAAGGGTGTGCGCGCGCGTGCCAGCTACGGAAGTGGTTGCTCGACAGGTGGACGACACGACGACACGTCAATTAAGGCCCGTCCGCCGCGCGTGTAATACATCCGCGTTATACGTAAAGACGGTTACGTTCGCGGTCCGTTTCCGAGACATTTCGACGCGGAATTTTCCATTTTTGACGGCACGCCCGGACGCGATCGTGACGGTTAGGTGGCGGCGAGTCACGCCCGATTGCTCGGCGTCGGTTCACGCGGTTAATCGAAAATCCGGCGTTCTATTCGCGGCGGTGCGTTTCGCCGTCGGTTTTGGTCGGCAAACGGTTTGTCGGAACCGAATGGTTCTCGCGTCCCGGCGATTGACCGGTAAAAACCTCCGTGGCCAAACTCCGCGACGTTGGTCCTCGCGCAACGTTCGACGGTTCGCCTCCGGGTTTTCGTCGTTTTTTGTCGCGCCTCGTTTACTTACGGAATTCCGCGTCGTCACTTGCGCGGCGTATTCGACGTACAATTTACGAAAAACGTTTCGGCTACCGTTCCGCGAGCTTGTTTTGACGGCAACCGGAAAATGTATCCGAATCGCGCCGGGCGGACAGTAGAGCGGCCGGGCGCCGATATTGTAATTTCTAAATTGTTCGTTCGCGTTTGTTTCATTCGATCGGTTTTACGCGACGACCACCTTCAATCCCCATTTGTACGGCCATTACGGCGACGCGTTCGAACAATTAGGATTACCGGGCCGACATTAATAACAATAACACCAACCCCGCAAATTCCTTCTCCGAAGCAGCGAATCCGCAAAAGATTTAGCCAATATCGGATTACACGTATCTCCCTATACACAGACCATAGTGTTACGATGAACCGTAAATGTATGTGCGAAACGTACTAAGCCCCGTCTCTCGTTCGTCCGCTAACACCGGGCACGGTGTAAACTTTGTCTGGCGAATAAGTTCGCCCTTTCCTCCCGGTAAACAACGTTCCCGTAATTAAAGCTTTATTGTTTCGAACCGATTTGACGCATTTGGGTCCGTACACAAAGCCGGGCAAGTCGAATCCGTTAGGCCGACCAATGTTAAAGAAATAAACGTCGAGTATTCCGTACTACGAACTTTAGCCGTTAGCGGCCGACGACGAAAATCAATCGACGAGTCGGGCGATAATATTAACGTTTCCGGTACACGCGGACGCGGTGTTTTTAAGGATTTTGTACGTAGCCGCCGGAACGAACGTCGATGTATCGCCAGGCGTACGACTATTCGTGCCGCTATCCGAAATCGAAATACTTTTACGTTATACGATTTTTTTCCGAAAACAAAAAAAAACTTTTCAATACGTTCGCGCGCGCACGCGCGTGTGTTTCGAGAGTAAAACGAATTAACTACCAAAGTCGTTCGCTTTTTACGACCTACGCGTGTTATCGTAATCCGCGGGGTTTTCGCTACGGAATTTAATCGCGCCAATAAAAACGTCTTAATCGATAACGGGACGCGTATAGGGCCCGTTTACGACGCGCACTTTTAAGCGCGCCGGTCGAAAATAATAACGCTACCGTTTTGGCGAACCCGCGTGGCGACACACGCTCGCGCCTCACGACGTATTCCGTTTCGTACGGTACCGCCGTCACGGTACGCATTTATCACGACGGTGGCGCGTTAGAATTAATACGACGGAGCGCAATTTTTTGTACGCGTCCGCGTGTTAATCGAGTCGCGATCGGTTTGTATCACGAATTACGCGATCGACCGAACGTAATTGATTTCCGGATAAGTCGGCCGTTCGATAATAAATTACGGGACGTTTATTACTACTATTATAATTGTTGTTAACGGGCGTACGACGCGGAAAAAGACAAGTTACGGCGGCCGCGGAGGGTGGCGTTTTTGTTTTTCGTTTTACTCGCGAAAGTATCGCCAATTACCCAAACGGGAGCGGCTTAGCGAACCACCACCACACCGCGGGCAAACGCCGGAGTTAGTCGCTGTTTTCGAACCACCGCGAATCGAATATCGTTTTTAGCCCGACGGCGACGGGGAAAAAACCGTAAGATCCTTTCGGCAATAATAACGTTCGCGTCGTTTGCCGGCACGGCGTACGAAATTACGCTCCTCGATGTGGTGGTGGTGGTGGTGGTCGTGGTGGTGATGGAGGGTTGGCGAAGGGAAACCGGTAAGCGGTTTCGTTTTATCTTGGCCGTCAATTTGCGCGCGGTTACGTAACGCCGACATGTTGAATCGGCACGGCGTTGGAAAATGTCGGACAAATTAAACATTCAAAGGATCGCGAGATTCAAACCGTTAGTATTTCATCGTTCGCGTGCGTGGAAGGGTGGCCAAAATTTCGGGGAGTACCGGTTAGAGGTGATCATAAGCCGTTGTTATTTACCGAGTGTCCGTTACATTTTACGAAAATAATACGTCGTCGAAACAGAATCGGGGCGAATAAGTAAAAACCCGGCGAAATATTCAATCGGCCCGGTTTTCTTCCCGAATACACGTACGTATTTTTTTAGCGAACCGTTTAATTCGAGAAACGACCGTTTAAGTCAATCGCGTTCGTACGTCGTACGGTATTTTCTCTCAAGAGTTGTCGTCACTGTGCGGTTTGCGCGCGCACGACCCCCGAACGACGGGGGTTTTTTTTTGGTTTTACCCCTTACGCCGCGAAATACACGCGTACAAAGCCGGGCGGTACGTCGCGATAAATACGCGTCGAGTGGTTAACCCGTCGCGTATATCGTGTTCGCCGACAAGAAATTACAGAACCGCCGGTAAAGAAAACGCGTATAAATTATACCTTTCGGTTACGTCCCGAGGGAGATAGGCTTGGAACAGGCGCGGCCCGTATAATATTTGTCGGCGCGCGCGGACCCGAAACGGCCGGGCGCATTTATTAACGTGCGTGGCGCGTGTAAAAAACGAGCGTACAAGTATATCGCGAGCGTTTCACGCGGCGCTTACGTGGACCGTAACAAACGCGTAATTTTCGCGCTACCGAAACGGTGGAGGAATTGAAACCGCATCGGAAACGTTCGTCGGCGATCGTTTCCGCGGGGCATTTTTTTCGTTTCGATCGGAAACCGCGGGGACGCGAAGGATCGTCGCGGTGTTTGGCCGAAGGCAAATGCAACGCGCACGGGCCCAGACGCGACCGAAACGCCGGGGGGAACTATGGGGGTAGTGTAATCGCTCGAGCGCGCGCTAATTAATCGAACGTCGATTATGCGTGACGTTTATCGGACAGCGAATATCCGATAATATATTCGCGGGG
>JAIPRN010000073.1:0-26724 GCA_025469175.1 Geopemphigus sp. TES_GeoC_2020
TTATGAAGACGAATGTAACAATGTCGTCGGTCGATCAATAATGACTGCCAACATTTTGAGGGTTTGTCATCGCAGCAACCTGAACTATTTGTCCTTGTAACTTGACTGAGCAATGAGAACACGCGAAGCTTTTGCGGCAGATCTTGCCACCCTGCTGAATCACTTGGCTTCACGACTCGGACTCCAGGGGGGTGTCCACCCCATTCGAAAGTCGGCAGTCCTTGAATTCCAATATGGCGATTATCACGACTTAGCTGCTGCTGTTGTTACCTCCTGCTGCGGCCTCTCCAACTGCTGCTGCGGATGTTCTTTCTGTCTCATAAGGAGGAATCTCATTTCTTTGATCAACCTCCTTTGCACCACCAAGCTCTTAATAACAAAGGACATGATGTCCATAGAGGGCTGCTCATCCTTTCCTGGGAACTCTCGGGAGTCCTCCACCTAAGGGGGTTTGGCCAGGTTCTCAGATAATCTCTCTCTGTGACCCTTGCCGCATATCGTCTTCCGCCAACATCACTTGAAATTATCTGATTGACATAAATTTGAAATAACTATTTTCTAAAATTTAAACACGTTAATAATTATTTTTACGATTATACAATTTAATTTTTTTACTTTATAAATACACATTTTTTAGATATTTTATATAGAACAAAAAATATAATTAGTATATTAATGGAAATGTTATAAAATATAACCCATTTAAGCGCTTTTATCTTGTCTGATTGTAAATAAATTTAGCAGTTAGCACTAAAATTGAGTAGAGACAAATTATCAAAACTTTTTGCTTCAAAAAATAATATGAAAATGAAAAATAAATATCAAAACAAAAATCACAAGTTAAAACAATAACCAAAAATAACAGTCAATTCTTAATGGGTAAATGGTTATGAATTCCTCCATTAATATTTCTTCCATCATGTAATTAGATTATAACACCACACCTTTCGAATTTAACTGGAGCTGAATTCTTTTTTATAGCTAATATGAGTGAAGGAAGTGTTATGGTACCGTTATTTAAAGGTAAAGGAAATATACAAGAATATAATAATTATAGAAATTATAGTTGAAGATTTGGGAAAAGATCATAGATAAGAGAATAAGAAGTGAGATATCAATGATCAAAAATCACTTTAGTTTTATGTCTGAAAATTCGACGATGGAGCTGCTGTTTTGTGTGAGGCAGCTTGTAAAGAAGTATAGGAAGAAGAAAAATTTTTATATGATGTTTGTAGATCGAGAAAAAGCGTATGAAAAGAGTTCCTAGAGAAGCTTTAAAATGGGGTTAAAACGAAAATTAATCCCAAAAATGTATATTAATGTTATAGAGGATATGTGTGAAGGAGTGTGTACCAGTGTTAAAAGTATGTATGAAGAAATAAAAAAATTAAAGATAAAAATAGACGTGTACCAGAGATCGGTTTTAAGCCCCTACCTGCTCTCTATAGTAATGAATGAATTTAAAAGATATACAGAGGAAGGTATATGTTATTTGTGGATGATATAGTCTTGGTAGGAGAAAATAGAGAGGAAGTTAATCAAACACTCGACGAATGGAGATTAGCTATGAAAGAAAAGGGATTGAAGATTAATAGAATACAAAATATACAGAGTATGAGTTAAATTAAAGAGAACAAGTAGGTGAAACGAAGAGTAAAATAACAGTAAGCAGAGACGAAGTAAAGGAGGTTGAAAGTTTTAAGTATTTAGAATCCTTTCTGCAAAAGAACGGTGGTTTTGACAAAGATGTAAAACATAGGATTAGGTGTGGATGGATCAAATAAAGAGAAGCGTCTAGTGTCTTTGTGATAAGAGAATTCCAATGAAGCTGAAAGGTAAGTTCTATAAGAGTGTAGTGAGACCAACTATGTTATATATTTCAGTGTTGGTTGATGAACAAGAAAATAGAGCAGTGAATGGGTGTAAACGAGATGAGAATGCTTAGATGTTTGAGTGGGGTGAGAAGATAGGATAATAAATTAATATATAAAAGGAAGTATAGGAGTATTATCGATTGTGAATAAAATGAGGGAGAATAGACTAAGATTGTTTGGTTATGTTATGAAGCGAGAAATTTCGGATTTAGTAAGAACGGTTATAGAATTAAACGTTAAAGGAAGAATAGGAAATTCAAAGAAGTGGTTGACTATGATTGAATGTAATATGAAGACTGCTAATGTGTATATGAATGATGAGGGAGATCGGGTCAAGTGAAGGTTGAGGACCAAGATGGTCTGCTCTAAATAGCTAGGAGAGGTGAGAAAGAAAAAAATCTCCGTTATTAAATTTAAAATAATAAATCATAAATAAAAGTATATCTAGACCATTAAAATACATTTAATAACATCATTTATATATTGTTAAAAAAATTTTAAATTCTTTTATCATTATATAAACATGTAATAATTAAGTGGAAATAAGAATAGACAGACATTAATTCAAAATATAAGTATCTAATATGTCACTAAATGGTATAAATCTTAGTTAAATCGTTTTTTCGTTTTATTTTTATTACTATTACAATACCATTGAATCTACCAACTATAGATACTTGTTCGAATTTTTAAATTGTAATTGTAAAATTTTGAAATGTGTTGGATATTAAAACATTAAAATAATAAAAAATAATCATATTCAAATATGAGTAATAAATTATAAATAGAACCTGTTAATTTTGTAAAAAATCAATAAAAATTTGAATTAAATTATCAAAGAATAATAATGATTTTTAATGTGAATTAAAAAAAAGATGTTAATTTTTTTAGAATTTCTTATTAACCTTCATAAATAGCATAACTTAAAACCAAATTAATTAATTAAATAACAGCAGTGGCGGTGGTAGTGCTCCTATAAAAAAAAAACTATTTTTTATAGTGGCCGATTCTTGCGGCTGTCGTGTGCACGTCCCTGCCATATTGAACATAGCACGAGCATATCGTTTTGCAAGGGCTACAGATCTCGCGGTTAGGTAATATTCGCGCCTCTAACTTCACGTCAATATCGGCGGCTTACAATAGCTTGATAACGTATGATAACTGATTACCCCCATTATTAATCACAACAGGAAAAAAAACTGTAATGATATTCTATGATATTACGTAGCTTAATCGCATGGATCGTAGACGAATAGTAATATAAAAGATATCTTGGCTATTATACGCCGTGAGTTTAACGAATAATTACAATTCGCGTACCTATCGTACCCGTTAATCTACGCGCGCCATTTATTTAACTGTGCATTATTATAAACTTGATATTATTAAAAAATATACTGTCGTTGATACTGGTGAGTTAAATCGAATTAAATTAGTGGATAGAAATATCGTCTACATAAACAGTGTGACGTTGTGTTACACCAAACTGGTTTCTTGTCTGTCGGTTTTGTTTATTCAAAATTATGTAACACTGTTGCGACGTTTATGGTCGGTCGTATTTATTTGATTAATTGTTTTTAAAACGTTTTGATTGTAGAAAAATGACTGATAACTACAATTCTACACACGGACCGGTTTTTTTAAATCTACGATATGACGAACTATTGATTTACTCCAATAGCTTCTAGTCTACATAGAAAATAAGACTATTATCACTATTCCGTTGTTGGACTGTGTTGGTTTTAGATTTTCATGCGTCAATAATTCTCTTATAATTTATTTCGAAGTGTACGTTGACCCGTATTACCATGTTGTCAACAAATATATTTGAACTCTACAGTCCACTAACACATGCCAATGAAAAAAAACCGTAAGTGATTCAATAAAATTATTGTTCATTTTTTATCAAATTAGTTTATAATTTCGTTACTTAACAGTTATATATATATATATATATATATATATATATATTATGTTATTAGACTACGATTAGATAATCACGTATAATATAATTATTTTATATAATTTCTAATTTTTTTTATTAATGAAATAATGTAATATAATGTAACATTTTAAAATGTTGTATTTGTTGTTTAATCAATGCCATTTTAAATTGTCTTAAAGAAATACATTTAATCTTTAATTTAAACAATATAAATGTTATCATTCAAGTATTCCTTGTTAATCATGAAATAATAATAGTAGATAAGTACCTGTTGTACCTATTTAAATTATCTAGCAAAATACATAATCACGTAATATAGAAGGGGATATGGAATGTACACATATTTTAGTATCTACTGGCGAAAGTATTTTATTCTAGTTTTTGCTCTTTCTACTTTCCAAGGTCCATATTTTACATTAAATTAAAATGGACTATTTGTATATATATGTGTATATATTGTTCCCAACTTTAGATGAATACAATTTCAAATAAATAAATAGAATGTTTTTTATATAATCCATTATGAATTTCAATTAGTAATATTAAATTTACAAATTCAAATTAATTATTATTAAAAAAGTTAAACAAAATGTTTATTAATAAATTATAATCATTGACATTTTTATCTTTTTTATGTTATAAATCATGTTTCATTTTCCTTTTGTATTGAACATTTAAATTTCTTTTATTTATTATGGTAATGTAAAATTTGTATACGGGGGAGAAATTAATTTGTATAAAAGTAAGTATTTTTGATTACTGTCTATATTACAGTGATCATCATCAATTAATTAAATATGTAAAATAAATAAATTTATAAAAGGGAGAATTAAATAAAATCAGAAGCGTGAATGTCTAAATAACTAATAATGTAAACAAAGACTTTAAAACCTATGTGAAAAATAATTGAATATATTATCTTACTGTATACATAATTATCGATATACTATTATTTTTGATTAGATTATTATATTTATTTACTTATAAAAATTACTAAATTAACATATAATAATATTTGTTTTTGGTAGTGACTAAAGTATTAAATTCTACTTTAACTTATTCTTTTAAGACTATAGTTATATTTGTTTTTTATTATTATTTTTACATTATTTATTTATGTAATAATTATATTGTTACAACTATAGGGACATTAAGTACCTTCAAATAATGCATATTATATTTTCAATATTTTATTATTATGATTTATCATTTTATATATGAAATTCCAAACAATTATTAATAGATATAATTAGTGGAGTATATTTGTATATCTTCTAATTTTACAATAAATTTGTAAATTATTTCAGAATGTTTTATCTTCTCATGGGTCACATAGGTTATCTCTTAATTTTTACAGTTTTGTATGTTCCTTAGTTCATGTTTATATCCTATTGATATATTTAACAAAATATATGAATAACAATTCTAATGCGTAATCCATCTTTTAATTTTGTGTGTTTTTATACCTTACTGTACATTTTTAATAAATCGTCAAAATGGCATATTCTTTGTTGATAAATGATGATCTCTGGTAAGATAGTTTTAAAATATATATTTTATTAAATAAAATTTCATTATTATATTAAGAATATATGTATTGTTATAGTTTATCTCTTAATATTGTTTCCAATGACGTGGTTGACAAAGAGAATCTTGGAAGACATAAAACAATAATATTAACAATAGTTTCACGAGCAATTGAAGCAGCTAGTGTAATACTTGATCAAATTGGTATAATTCAGGTGATTATAAATAATTTGCATAATCATTAACACCTAATGGTGTAACATAATATTGTTCTACAAGTTTTCTGATATATCCATGAGCCCAAAATTGATTATAATTTGATAACTCTTGTTTTAAATCTTCTAGTTGATTTAAAAAAAAATCAATTTCGAACTACAATATATTTTAAAAAAATATCGCATATGAAACTGTAGTTACTAAACTAACCTAATATTTTTATATTATCTTTGATCAAAATTATAATAATTATAATTTTTTTTAGGTTGATACAATTGGTCAAAATTGTATTCGTGTTGTTTATGATTTAAATCAAACTACTGTCTTGACGTTTGTTGAAGTATTAAATAAAATGGGCTATCTTGTATCTTTTGAACCAGAAAAACAGATGGAAGTTACTATACAAATAGAAGGCATGAAATGTGACTCATGTGTACAAAAAATTGAAAGTTGTGTTCAACATAAAAATGGTGTTATTAGCATTCAAGTATTGTTTATAAAATTATGATTACCCAATAAGTTATATATGCATTTTAATATTTTTATTTTGTTTAGGTTGATCTTAAACAAAAGTCGGCACATATTATATATGATTCAAATACTATATCGGTTTTTGAACTTCAGTCAATTATAGCAGAGTTAGGTTTTAGTGTACCAATTCACCCTACTTCAACTGTGATAAAAATTGATGGAATGTCTTGCATGAATTGCGTGCGCAACATTGAAAGTAATTTTTTGTAATGAGCATTTATTTATTGTAATTTTCTAAATGCTATAAATCATTGGTTTATTAGATAAAATCGGTGCATTGAATGGAGTGTTATCAGTATCTGTTAGTTTAGAACAAAAGCAGGCTACTATTGTCCATCTTCCTAAGGACATAAATGCTTCAGATTTAGCATCAGCTATATCATCATTATCAACAAAATTTAAAGTTTCTTTAAATGATCAAAAAATTGATGCTCCTAGTAGTGTCTTTAATATATTTATTCCTGAAGATGAATTAAGTAAAACAAATCTAAACATTAAGGGTATGACATGCGCATCTTGTGTAATTGCAATCGAAAAACATTGTCTTAAAATCAAAGGTATTATTTTATAGTTAATTAATAGTTTTCATATTTCAATACATTGTGGCCCCTTTTTATTTATATAGGTGTTAAAAGTGTGTTAGTTGCACTAATGGCGGCAAAAGCTGAAGTACAATATGATTCTACATTAGTACAACCAGAAGATATTGCTATTTCAATTACTGATTTAGGCTTTCCATGTAATGTTTTGACTGATACAAATTCACGTACAACTCAAACTGAATTTATGGTAAAATTTCATTAAACAAATTTTAAAAATGTAATTTTACTCCCAAATACTTATTTTAATTAAATGAAAAATATTCTATGTACGAGATATGAAATAATAAAGAAAATAGAAATAACAAATATTATAAATGATAGTTATTAGAGCTACTTTTCTTCCCCTGAATAAGTCCTTGAATTGAACTTTAATTTTTTTTGATTTTGAAGTCTTTATATTTAAAATTAATTTTGTGTTTTATAAAGTTGATAAATATGTGTGTTTAGATTGGTGGTATGACATGTTCATCTTGTGTGAATAAAATTGAATCAAATTTATTGAAACTGAATGGCGTAGAAAAAGCAGCGGTTGCACTGACAACTCAAAAAGGGATCGTTACATACAATTGCGATCTAATTAGTCCACGAGATATTGCTGATCATATTATTAGTCTAGGATTTACAGCCGATCTGGTGAATAATAAAGATAAGGGGAACCATAATTATTTAGACCATAGGTATATACTTACTTGATTTAATCATAGGTAAAGATATAATTTAAAAATTATGAGATTTATATTATATTTTATTGTTTAGTGAAGAAATTAAAAAATGGCGAAATTCATTTTTTATTTCACTTCTGTTTGGTGGTCCATGCATAGTAGCTATGACGTACTTCATGATGGGTATGACATTTGACTTGATTGATCATTCTTCTATGTGCTGCGTGATTCCTGGTCTTTCACTGGAAAATTTAATTATGTTCCTGTTATCTACTCCTGTTCAGGTATTTTTGAAAATAAGCTGTATACGGAATAAAAATTTAATAATTTAATTATATTTATTATTCTGATACAGTTCATTGGAGGTTGGCATTTCCATGTACAAGCTTGGAAAGCCATACGCCATTCTACCACCAATATGGATGTTCTTGTATCAGTCGCCACTACTATATCTTATGTGTATTCAGTCATTGTTGTACTCATTGCAGTCACAGAAACACCAGCAAAACATTCTAGTCCAATGACTTTTTTTGATACACCACCTATGTTGTTTGTGTTTATATCACTTGGTCGATGGATGGAACACATTGCTAAAGTAAAAATTGAATATTAGTTAAATAAATAAAAGGTACAAATTTTATATATTCTTAGGGTAAAACGTCTGAAGCTCTTTCAAAATTGTTGTCATTGAAAGCTACTGATGCATTGTTAGTTACTATTACTGATGATTTTAAAATATTATCTGAAAAAGTAATCAATGTTGATTTAGTTAAACGAGGAGACATACTTAAGGTATTGTGTAAATATTTGTTTAATAATAATATCTTTTGAAATATGATTATTATTCAATTAGGTATTACCTAGCACTAAAGTTCCAGTTGACGGAAAAGTTATTCATGGGCAATCAGTATGTGATGAATCCTTGATTACTGGGGAGTCCATGCCAGTAAATAAAAAACCAAGTGAGCAAAAATTAAAAATTATTTTTCAACATAATTAGAAATATTGATATTTTGTAGGTAGTTTAATAATAGGAGGTTCACTAAACCAGACAGCTCCGTTGTTGATGGTTGCCACACACACAGGTGAAGCAACTATGTTGGCTCAAATAGTGCGATTAGTTGAACAAGCACAAACATCCAAAGCTCCAATACAACAATTTGCTGATCGTATTGCTGGTTATTTTGTTCCTGCTGTAATAACTGTATCTTCTATCACACTTCTGTCGTGGCTCTTTATTGGAAACTATTATCCTAAATATTTACCAATTTCGGTAATGTAAAATATTTTATTTTATTATAATTATAATTCGTCGTATTAATTAATTTTTTTTAAATTTTATTTAAGGATGACGAGAAATATGGGCCAAATGGTTGGGAAAATACTATTCAATTTTCATTTAGATGTGCGTTGAGTGTCCTGGCTATTGCATGTCCGTGTGCACTTGGTTTGGCCACTCCTACTGCCGTTATGGTTGGTACTGGTATTGGCGCTCTTAATGGTATACTGATCAAAGGTGCTGAAGCATTAGAGAATGCTCATAAGGTAATCATTAAAATTTAATCCATTGAGTTTTATTATTTCCATACTAAAACTATAATTTATTGCTGTAGGTGAAATATGTAGTATTTGATAAAACTGGTACAATTACATATGGAAAACCTACCGTATCAAGAATTTGTTTGTTTGTAGACGACATGATTTGTTCACTTAGTCTTTTATTGTCCATTGTCGCTAATGCAGAAGTCAGTAGTGAACATCCTTTAGCTTCGGGTAAATATTGTAAACTATAAATCTTTTATATATATATATTAATACTGCACGTATTTCGTTTAATTCTTTAGCATTGGTGAAATTTACAAAAGAAATGTTCAAATGCGAGATATCAGGAAAATGTGAACGTTTTCAATCAGTGGCTGGTTGTGGTATTACATGTTTTGTGTCTCACATTGATGAGTTATTCAAAAATGGAGCACAATCAGATTTCATTATGAACTATCAAAACCATATTAAGTTTGTAGCACCATGGCATTAGGTACACCAGAAATATACAGAAATTCTTTATATTGTAATTATAATTTACAGAAGTGGATTGAATGCATCAAAGTTTGAATTTAACAATGTAATGGTTGAACAGGTTGTAGGAAAGTCCCCTACACAAGTTCAATCGATGCAATTACATAAACTGTTGGACATAAATGAAGAGAAAAAATCAACAGAGATCAAATACAAAGTAAAATATTTATATATATACGAAAGTAAATAGTTTAAACATATTTTAAATGCGAGTGAATTGACAACGAATTTTTAATTTAAAGGTATTGATTGGAAATCGTGAATGGATGTTTAGAAATGGTATTAATTTATCAAAAGAAGTAAATTTAAAAATGATTAATGATGAGAATCTAGGCCATACAGCAATATTGTGTGCCATTAACGGTATGATAATTTTAAATATTTAAATGAAAAGTGAATTTAATAGCGTAAGTAAAAACTATGTACAAATGTAAATTATTTCGTTAGATACATTGGTAGCTATGATCAGCGTTTCGGATATGATAAAACCTGAAGCTCCTTTAGCCATTTATTCCTTGATAAAGCGTGGCTATCAGGTAATGTTATTAACCGGGGACAATAGAAAAACTGCCAGCGCTGTAGCCAAACAAGTTGGTATACAAAAGGTGTTTGCTGAAGTATTGCCATCACATAAAGTGGCCAAAATTAGAGCTTTACAGGAAAAAGGTATACAAGTAGCAATGGTTGGTGACGGAGTTAATGACTCTCCAGCTCTAGCACAGGCAAACGTCGGTATTGCTATTTCTTCAGGCACAGATGTAGCTGTTGAAGCAGCCGATGTTGTCTTAATGCGAGTATGTACCTCATATAATTAGTCTGTTTAAAATTGCCTTGTCGATTTATACAAACAGCGTTACTTTTCTATAGAATGATTTACTAGATGTCGTCAGCTGTTTTGACTTGTCCAACAAGACTGTCCGTCGAATTAGACTTAACTTTTTATTCGCCAGTATGTATAATCTAATTGGTATACCGATTGCTGCTGGTGTATTCAGTCCTTTAGGCATCATGTTGCAAGTAATTTAATTGCTTAATACGTGTATAATACACTTATAAAAACAAATTTAAAGCAACATTGTTGTATTATTTTTTCAGCCATGGATGGCTGCTGCTGCGATGGCATTAAGTTCCGTATCTGTTGTTGGATCTTCGCTTCTTCTAAAAATGTTAGTGTTTGTATAATATATATATTACATTTGAGACATATATATTACGATTTTTTGAATTGTTAGTAGTTATAAAAAACCCACATCGGCCACATTAACTACTTCAGAATATTTATCGAGATCTCAAACCGAATTGGATACAATTTCATTACATAGAGGGTTAGATGACATAGAACCGTCAATTATGGTTAGAGCATCAACATCCTCTACAATATCTAAGTACGAGTTTAATTCTACAATATTTTCATTACCATATTTTTTGTCAACAATTTGTACACGATTAGTGAGGTATTTAATTATTACGCGTTTCTATTTAGAAACAAATCGATTGAGAATTCTACATAGACAATTAACGATTTTTTTCCTTATGTTTCCTTTACAGTTAAAAAGTTTTATTTCTGACTGCTCTTATCAATAACTATGCAAAATTATTAAAAAGAAAAAACTCTGTATCACTTTTTTTATTTAGGCTATTGATGGGAAAGACGACTGTTTCTGAAGCTGAAAATCAATTATTAAACTCTTACGAAGATTCAGAAGATTTAGGAAATTACGTCGAAAAAACAAAAAGTATAAATGCTTAAAACAATAATAAACCGTATTTGACATCTGTGTTGTGTTGAATGACTATTTAATTTGACCAAAAACGTTTTGCGAATGAATTAAATCTTTTTTCTCGTTACTTCTAACTGAAAAATTTTAGTTTGTTTAAGTTTGTTCGTTAACCTTATTTTTTCATAAATATTTCTTAATTTTAATCTTTAGTCTATACCCTATTATTATAACATTACGTTTATTTTTGTTAATTTTTTCTAAATTATATTAGTATAATATTTTTTAACTTTGTTGTAAATACTTATGGAAATATCCATTCCCTTATATACAATTTTTTTAATTTAATTTATACTTCTACGACATAAACATTGTTATATTTTTTTTTAATATTCTATGTTTATTACCCAATTTTCGTGATTACCAATGTTTTTTATACAATATTTTAATGTAATATAGTTGAAAAATGGAAATCCATATTTAAAAGTAAGTACTAAGTTTTTGAATTATTTTTTCTCGTCAATTTTGATAACTGCTATATTAAATTACCATAAACATATAATATTAATATATAATTATGTTATATTATCTATTTAATCTATTAAATAACGAATCGCGTGTTTTATAAACATATATCATATTCTGTCCATTTTATTATTACATTGTTAAATTGTAATAATTATTTATTCAAAAACTAATACAAATATACGTATAAATAATGTTGTGCTTCTTGAAATGTTTTGTTTTCCTTTCTCTACTCAAAATAAAATTATTACTTGTTTGATTATTAATCGTGTATTTAAATATTGAATGATACACTGAAGTATGAGTAACAATAAAGAGGGGGCGCCACATTCTGCTTTAAAAATTGTCAAATGCAAATTGTCTTGTAATACACAGTGCGCAGAAACAAATATTAAAACATTCGTATTTTATACGGTAGTTGATAGAAAAATTGTCTGTCGCTCGTATATGGATCTAATACAGGAGTTCCTAACTGGTGGTCAATGCACCCCTAAAACTTAGAGGATCCATGAGGGACCTATGAATTTTTTCAGTATTGCCAGAATATTAAACGATAAACGTTTTAATAAATTCTTCGGCTTTTGATCGAACGATTTTAAAACCACTCAAAATTATAGACATCATAACGCTACGTTTAGCTCAAAATTGATAAAAAATTTTCAATTACAATTATTATATATCGGTACATATTTTTGAAATTACCAGAAAAAAAGGTAACAGACATCAAGTGTTGGTTCAAATGGGGCACTTGGACAAAGATTTTAGTATTTTCTAATTATTTCAAATTTGAAAACAATAACAAATTACGTTTTTAACGAAAAACGAATCCGAGGAACGCTAGTGGTTTAGTGACAATGAATACGATATATGTGCCTAAGCATGTATCATATTTTGAGCTTTTAAATAGTACACAAATTGTCCATGTTTAAAATTTAAATTTCGAAAATTGAATTTTTTCCATCGTTTTCAATTAAGTTTAAGGAAATTAACGAGGAATTCAAAAAAGTATCATCGTGTACAACAAAAACGATCGTTTTTATTCGTGGGTCTGTAACGATATTTTATACTTCGAAGGAGGAATTTTTTAAAAGTTTTGTATTTAAAGTCGTTTATACAAAAGAACGGGGGTTTTGACTAGGATGTGAAACATAGGATCAGGCATGGACGAATGAAGCGGATAGAAGCTATTTGGTGTCTTGTACGATAAAAGAATTCCGATGAGGCTGAAAGGAAAGTTCTATAAGAGTATAGTAGGATCAACTATGTTGTTGTATGGTTCTGAGTGTTGAACGGTGAACAAGAAAATAAAGCAGAGAATGAGTGTAGACGAGACGAGAATGCTTAGATGGTTGAGTGGAGTAACAAGAGGAGATAGGATAAAAAATGAATACGTAAGAGGAAGCGTAGGAGTATCGTCGATTTTGGACAAAATAAGGGAGAATAGACTTAGATGGTTATGTTACGAGAAGATTCGGAAATAGTAAGAACGGTTATGGGATTGAGCTATGAAGGAAAAAGAGGAAGAACAAAGGAGGGATTCTTGTCCCGAAAACGATTAAGAAACACTCGGCGTAATAATTTCACCCATAGTCCAATCCAATCAAAGTAAATTGTATTAACACAATCGAAAGTTAGAAACTCGAAAGGAAAATTTTCTTCTGTCGAAGTTTCACGTGTTCGTGTCACAAAATTTCTTTTAATTAGAAAAAGATTTTCTCGTTATCTATCATGCCACACGAATGATAACACGTTTCCGCCAGATTGTTTGATAACGTAATGACGTGTCGAAAATTTACGAAATTGGCGTTATGGTCGAGGGTTTCCGCTCGTTCGTGTCGTATTTCGTTCACGCGAAATCGTCCGTTAAAAGTTATTATCCAAACATGCGAGAGTATAAAAACGAATCGTTTTAGAAAATTTCCTTCAAATTTTACGTACGCTATACTGGCGGCGGCATGTCTACTAACCGATCAACGTGTTCGAACGTTTACGACAGTTGCGACGACGAAAAAGATATAATGGAAAGAAATTGGAAAAGGAACATTTCCGATATCGAAAAGGTATTAATAAACAAATTGACTTCCGACGTTTGTTAAATGAACGAGAAATGTAATTCGAATTTCTGTGTTACAGATAGCCTTCAGAGAAGGTGCTACATCTGTAGAAACTAAATCCGATGTTATGTTCCAAATGGGATTTGATAATGGGTATAAGGACGGGTTTAAAGATGGTTATAAAAATGGATCGTATAAGAGCAGTATTATGTGAGTGACGAATATCTTTGTTTTATTTACATTTTGGTTTATATATTGTTTATATTTTAAGGTTACTAAATAAATTTAACATTTCGGAGAATCTCGAAGAAACGTAAAATATTAACAATTTTTGCCAAACTATCAACGTCGATTTGATAATTCCTTTGTCATGGATAATGCTCTGTAGGATTTGAAAATCCTGAATTATTAGAAAGTTAAGCGAGGTATTATTATTGTTATTGGGAACATTTTTGTAACGCATTTCAATGAATTTTCTCGTTTTTCAATACATTAGGTTTTTGAAGTATTTATTCGATAAATTATTTCTATTATGTTTATGTCTGGTGCTCGTAACGTGAATCGTACAGACACCGTTTAATTAATAAGCGTCATCGCAATATGTTATTCCTACAAAACGAATAATCTATTCAAATTCGATATTTTTTATTATTACTTTTGCTATAATTAATACACGACCTTTTGCCGACTGTAATTTTTGTATATTACATTTTGGTTTTTAATCGATCGTTACTACTTTACAGAAAAATATTTAAAAACGCCGCGTAAACTTAAATATGTACAGTATTTTTTATTTTTTTTAATCCCTCACTCAAAAAATTAGACAAATTTAAAATACAATAACGAAATGTTTTAAATATTAATTATTTATTTAAAAAACGAATATATTTAAATAAGAGCGAGAAATTGTTATTATTAATATGATTATGTACAAATAACTAATTGAATACATTTTAATCGCTATCGTCGTTTGGAGGATTTAGTGGTTTATGACTTTCATCGTCCGAACCATATGGCGCATCTTCTTCGGAATCATTGACCATTGAAAATGCAGGATTGTCTTTCGTTATCGACGATTCTGGAAATTGTATAAAACGTCCATTGTAAAGAAAAAGATTGTTATTTATATTATATGTGTACATTGTTAAGATCTCATTTACCAAATCCTGGTTTTTTTGTTGGCGCATAAACCGCAGCCAATGTGAACACGTAGAAATTACAAATACCATAAAATGTCATGAACAACGCTGATGTCATATATTCGGTGTTTAGATCAGCAGCGAACGAATCTTCAATCAGTCCAAATCCATATTGCATATGTGTAATGATTAAACATATTGTCAATGATATGACCATCAAAATGGTTACAAATTTCAGTCTAGCGTCTAATGAAATAATAATAATAATAAACGGTTTAAAATGTTTTTTTGAATTTGTGTTCTTAATACTGACCAAAATACGGCATTGAACGTAAATCGCTATAGGCCCTTAAAATCAAACAAATTAAATACACAACGTATACAATGACGAAAATGGCTACACAAGATTTGATATTCTGAAACAAATGTTTATTACGTTTATACGATATTAAAATGAAATTTTTTTTTTACTATACTTACGGTGTATGCGTTAGAATCAATTTCGTAACTAAATGCCGGGTCTTCGAACTCATTCATGCGACGATATTTTGCCATTATAATGCCGCATAACCAAAATGGACACACCAAAATTGCCTTAGGCAGATAAAATGCGATTGGTTTCCTTTCGTTCTGTTAACAGTAAAAGTGTAACCATTAATGCGTTACATGTTCGTTCGTTCGTATGGAGACAAAAATGCGTACTTGACGAAGTCCATGATATATACAAAGCCAAAAGAATAAAACGGCACAAATAAACGTAATTTGAAAGAAACCGTCTAGTATTCCGATTAATTGATTGTTCGTGAGAAGCGTCAAGGGAAAAATCGGATCTAAAAACATTTCTGTCGTTATTGTCGAACGTACAATATATTGTTATTATCGTTACTCCTCGTACGATCTGTGTGTACCGTTAAATAATATTAGAAGCGGTAATAAGATGACGGTCCACTTTTGTTCATACGACCAATCTGTCACTGGAAATTTTCTCAGCGAGTTGGCAAAGCAGCACTAAAAATGGTTTACGGTTTTTATTTTCATTGTGTAAACTGTAACGTACACGTATTATACTTACAAACACTCCAAAAGCGCCCAGTAAATAAATCAGTCTAAACCATATTTCCATTTGAGTGTAGCCGGGATTGTACGATTTGTACTATACACAAACGTGTAACGCGTATTATTATTATTATTGAAATATATAAGCGACAATTATATAAGGTAGACTTACGTAGAAAACGACTTCTTTTACTTGGTACTTTTGATGAAAAGTCTCTAGATTATAAAAGTCAACGTTAAACGTGTAATGTGTATAATGTATATATCCGACGTGAGCTATAAGCACCTGATTGCATATTTGTTGTTTGCAAAGTAAGTGCCTGGTCCTGTGAAAAAAATGACATTTTATTTATCACTTACGTGATTACGTGTCGGCTACACAAATCGGTTTTTTCCCCCCCTATTTAATTCGAATACCCCAGCACCTGTTGGTTTTAAGCGCTTCTACTATATCGGTAGTTTTGTGTTGTGGATTGATTCCTTTGATAGACACGCTGATCTTGAAACGTTTATCGTAAGTTTCATCTATATTGGAATACTTTATATTACTTTAGTCCCTAGCGGCGACCGTCTCGTATTTGTTCGCGACGGAACAACGAATACAATAATACGTTTCTTTCACGCACCGTCTTTATTGTCCGTCAGCACGACGGCAATCAACCACAGTCGTTGGTTGTAGACCGTCAGACTGGGAGTTTTCATGACATACGGGCCCTGCGGCAGCGACCCGTTGGTGTGCTTGAGCACTTCGACTCCGCTTACTTTGCTAGTCAAAGTGATTGGCGGCCCTGAAACGAAACGCGTCCTGGAAATGTCGGCCGACGAACCGGACACGGCACTGTCCGTGGTAAAAAAAAAACGTACCCGTTAGTCCGATGAACAACACCAGTCCCATTGCCGTCAACAGGACGATGAACACCATTACGAACTCTCGTTTGTTCATCGAGTACAAACGCATGTGCACGGATCTTCGACGATAACAACCACCCGGTGAATGGAGGGGGCGAAAACAAAGTGAAACGGATTTTATTAACGCGGTGACGAACACGGGCCGTATATGCGTGTTAACTTACCGTTCACATCGGTCGTGGTGGTAGGCCGGGGAAATGTATCGGTTGAAATCGCTGAACAAATCGTTGAACTGGGTCACCAGATTTCTGACTATCATCGAACAATTGCCCGGCGGAAAGTTGTAACCCGTCTCGGAACCTTCCATCGTGTTCGACGGGTTCCCGGATATCGTCCGGCGTTCGTTCGATTAAATTGTATTCCGACACACCGCGCTACGAATATGACACGGCACCATGCGCGCGTGCGTACGTACGACGATATTCGTTTCGGGACGAAGTGGTTGATTCTCGATCTCGTCCCGCGATTGCCGTTTGTTTTTTTTAATCGTGTCCCACACACACGCGCACATGCGTTCGTTCGGCCGGGCCAGCAAACTTTCACGCTCGAGAGCTTTCCGCTAACAGCTGTTATTGATCCGACACCCCCCTTGGCGCGTGTCCCACAACCTTTCCGCCCTTGTAACACGGCTCTTGCGCGAAACGGCCCGTTTACGCGGATTCGCGACGGCCGTACGACTTACGTACTTGTCGAATTTCGTCGTTATTGGGAACGGCGCCGCTGCCAAAATTGGAAAACGTACTTCGCGTGATACTACTCTATATCGTATACTGGCCGGTGTTTAGACGCGTGTTTTTGTACTTCGAATTGCCATTCGAGCGTTCCGACGCTCGACGATTTGGTCGACGCGTTTTATAATCGACCGACTAAATTGACGGCACTTTATTATTACCACACCGTATGTCGAACTTTGCGTTAACTTAATTCGTCGCCGGGACGAATGTCGGAAACGCGCGTACAAGTCGAAAGGTCTCTGCTCCGACGGAAGCGACAATTAGTGAGCCGCGTACATGTTTAAACGTAGAAAAGTTTTTACGACAATTTGTCGCGAGTTTAGTAAAAACGTCGTTATTTTTAAGTCGTCGACGTTTTCGGCGAACTTTTATAAACGAGAAAAATTATCGACCCCGATTACTTATTTTTAATATCTAAGACGCGAATTGATATATATTTTGGTTAACAGAAAAACTACATGGTTTTTTTTTCTAATATCGCGTTAGACTACCAGTAGTATTCGATAGAGTATAATATATCGAAAACACCGTAAATTATACGTTTTTCGTTATTTTATGAAACGAATAATAGTCACTTCGAAAGACAACGTAGTTTAATGGCGCGTTCGAGTAAACATTATTTATACGTGTTTTCGTATCCACGTAATAACTTCGGCCGTGATTTTGTGATAAATCCCGAGATCGCCATTGTCGTCGGCAAATTCGACCATACCCATCAAGCTATACTTGCATAAAACCGTAGCCGCCAAGTCATTTTTCTAATACAAAACGGAAAACGGTTACTACGCTCGTTTATAGG
This sequence comes from Geopemphigus sp. TES_GeoC_2020, assembly GCA_025469175.1. NCBI lineage: Eukaryota > Metazoa > Arthropoda > Insecta > Hemiptera > Aphididae > Geopemphigus > Geopemphigus sp. TES_GeoC_2020. Next base: position 18,368 of record JAIPRN010000073.1, read on the forward strand.
TAACGTTAGTCGTCGCCCTACGAACCGCGACGTTATTTTCGCAGCGGCGTTTAGACACCGCCGCCGATTGAAAACGATCGAGTTTTTTACAATTTTCCGGAAAAAAATCGTTCCGTTACCGTCGTACGTACGCAACGTAGTCTTATATTTTGTCCTACGTGTTCTCCTTCGGTTCATTCGCAATTCGTATCTATTACGTCCATATATACCCGAGCGTAAGATATTCGTATATTACAATTTTTCCGATCAACAAATCTTCGACTCCTCGCGAATACGCTCCCTGATACGTCGGCTAACCGTACCTTACACGACGATCTTAACGTTCCAACACGATATCGACGCTCGCGTCCCTTACTACCGTGGCAAACTCAAACGTAGAAATAACGTCCGCAAATCATCTTGTTTCGGAACTAGCCTCTGCCACAAAGCCTAATTATAACCTTCGCCGTCGTCTCAAACGAAAGTGGCCACGTGACCTTCTACCGAAAAATAACGTACGATATCCTAATCCTATTCGAAAATTCTCAAAAATAAATTTTTATTCGCGTCGGTGGACATTCCCTTCGCTCATGTTGTCGCGTTTAGTAACTATTTCATCGTATTTACTCGTCGTTCTTGCCCGTATACAGATTGTAATTTTTTCTACTTATAAACAAAACAAAAATTCGAGATCCATAGACTACGAACTTTGAGCGTTCCGGTAACCGGACACGTGGTTAGGTTCGAGTAATGGCAGCGCTGGTACGGGCACGGGATCTGGTTCGTCAATCGGTACTGGTAAAAGAAATTATCGTTTTTCTTCAATACGTTCTTGATCAGACGCCAATACACGGACTCGCAATGTTCGTTTACCGGTTCGTCCGCGTTGTATTTCAGCGACCGGTAGTTGACATACGACGTACGCCGGAATTTGGGAATCAGCTGCGCGGACGCGAAAGGCCGTTTGTTTTGTTGACGGTTTTGTGGTACGACGTGCCGGGCCGAAGGAATATATATATATATATATATATATATACACAAGTATAACGACGACGGTGTAGTGATTAAAATCGATTCGTATTCCTCCCCAAGGGGGGAACGTACGAATTGAAACGAACGTATTACGAGTATACACGTCGTTACCCGTAACCGGCCACGCCAGACGCACCGCGAGGATGACGACGGGTACCCTCCTATCAACGTTTAGTCGTTGAATATAATACGACGCGCGCCTATTACAGAAGTCGTCGTGTCAGGACACACTCCTCCTCGCCGTTTCGCTTCGTTCAACTCGAATGCGTTTAAACGTCCGCGCGGTCTATAAACCAAATGGCGTTTTTGTTTCTCGTTCAGTTCCGGGCGCTCGTGAACGATTATTATAGAGGTGTTTTGGAAATACGCCGAACACGCGCGCGTACGGACGATACGATGGCGTCCGAGCGATCTCGAAACGTCTACCGTGTACGATGTCCGAAACACTCGTACGGTTGCGCGATTCTAACGGGAAACTAATCGTAGACCGTACGACGTCCGTCGACTATCGAATAATCGTGAAAAAAAACCGAATATACGTACCACTTCGAACGCTCCGGAAACTGTTTACGAACATTATAAAGGCCCCGCCGCACGCTGTGTGTGTGTGTGTGTGTGTGTAGGAAAGGGTGGTGTACTCTTTCGATCCAAAATTAACGGGCGGTCGAACGACGTTCGTATTATTTACGGAAACTTTCGTTTCGAGCGCCGTTACTTTGTAACACTCGTCGACACACTAGACGGTAAATAGGTACAATTTTAAACGGTAAGCACGGAGCGCGTCTTTTAAAGGCTACCCTGATTTTATGCGCGCGCAGCTCCGTACTACGGCCATCAAGCCGAACTTGTTTTTGCCGTGTTACGGAAGGTGTGTTCGTTCGCGAAGTAAATTCGTCGGTCGTTGTTAAAAATCGTTACAACGAATTTTCATAATCGAACGTTATTTTTGCTCGTTATCTTTTACGCGAAAACGAAAATTAAGTTCCCGGTAAAGTTTAATAACGTTCCGCCGCCGGATAACACATCGATGGCGCGCGGTTGGTAACCGAGTTCAGAAACGCCCGAATCAAATTTCGAACGTTGCGCGTACCCGAAAACGTACGGTTTTAACGACCCAAAAACTGGCCGAAGTTTGTGTCGAGCTCTTCTCGCTTGTTAATATAATCCGGTCCGTGTCACTTTCAACGCCCGATGTCGATTTTTAAACGTTATTTTTATACACTAAATGTTTCTCGTTTTACTTAAGTCGATCTTTTGTGTTCGTCGTTAAAAGCGTTTACTCTCGATAATCGACATTTGGGTCGTGTTTTAAAAGACACGTACCGTCGGTGGTGTACTAATGGAGGGGGGGATAAACCCCCCCACGAAAATTTTTAGGAAAAATTAATTTCTTACGAGACGTATATTTTTGGTTAATAATAACGAAAAACTAAATAATTTTTAAACTTCAATACACGTTACAATATAACATGTTCGTTAAAAATGAGTAATCTATTAAAGTTTATAACGTGTCCCCTGTTTCGTTAGGGTCATCCGATTTATTTGTTTAAAAATTAACACCCCCCCCTCCAGAAATTCAGGTCTAAGTACGCCACTGCATATTACCCGCGTGATTACACTTGCCTGGATTAATACGAACGCAACTCGCGGATTCGGATGGAACACCGTTCTTGTCCCTAATGTTATCTGATTATGGTTAGTATTTACGTCTCTTGTGTTGGTTATTCCAGCGACCATTTTATACGGATTTTGTGATGACATATTGAAGAAGCTTAGTAAAGAAGACATTTCGGTTTGTAAGACGTTATATTCGCTCAAACAACGAATCGCTATTATAACGATCGCCAATTGTATAACAAATGATACGGTCGAATTAGTGGAGTCCTTCGATAACTATTAAATTGTTCGTGAACGTTCGACTAATAACGTATGGAGATATTAACGTTAGAAATGAAAACGTTTTTTGTATAAATGACAAATTGTCGTACGAATATTTTTAACCTCTCCCCTCATCCCTAACGTTTTCGTATCGGATTGCGTCGTAATCGAATTCGGTACGACGTATTTTTGCGTTTTTCGAAATAAACTTAACGGCGACGCGAGAAAAAAACCGAGCGTCTAAAACGAATACTTATTTTTCATAATTCGAACGGAAACTAACGTTCGAACACCGCGTGACTCTAGCGTGTAACGAGGGCAGGAGGTACGCGTTGACGTTACAAAAAAAGTTAGGTTCTTAAAAAATCGTTTACTAGTTTTTCGAAATTGTCGTGGTATGGGTCAAACACCAACTAGCCGCCACTATAATACACGGGCTATAGTTCCACGGTACTAATAGAATTCCCTGAAAATATAAATAAAAACGACGGTTACGTTTAATTACGCGAACGTACCGGTATTTCGAACGTAAATGTTACGCGTATTTAAATATATCGTACTGCGTATGGGTGCTCTCCGTCAAACGAAGGGAACTCGAATATTTCGCGTTCGTTCATTATAGACGTTCTCTTTTTTTTTAAACGTCACGTCTATTCGTACAAAACAACCATCACGAAAATACTTATTCGGCAATTCAAACTGTCGTATAAACATATTAGTACAAACCGTCGCTTAGCAAAAGCCAACGATATTTGTCGTGGCTAGACGATGTTCGCGATCGGCGTTTTAGACGCCATTATAACGTTAATTCACACGGTAGCGTATTTACAAACCCTTTTTCGATTGATAGGGTTGCGGTAATAACTGAATCATTTTCAAACGCCGATATTATCGTACATTGGTTTTATTAAAATTTTGTAAATAGTTTTATATAAAGATAAATTAACGAAATCGAAAAAAAATACTCGCGTTAAACGTTAAAGTATTTTGTTTTCTCCGTTATAATTTACAAAATAAATCAACCACCTACAATTATTATATTATCGACACGTTTAAAATTTGAGATTTTCGATGATTCTTTGGGAGGGGAGGACTCCTAACACCGCCCACCCCCCCACACCCATAAGTACGCCGCTAGATTCGTGTCGCGTGTCCCTCGAATATCGCGTACGAATTTCGAATAATGTGTATAGGCGAAATACATCGTTTTAAAAACGTTTACATTTTCGTAAAACTCTCATAACGTAAATTCGTTATACGTACTTTATATGTTCGATTTGCGCCGAAAAAAAGCAATCACAATTTTGTATTCGCCTGTAACGGTTATGATGTACACTTACTAGTCTATGACGAACACGCGTACTTTCTAAGGCCGAGTAAAATTACAATAACGCAATTTTCTCGAACGAAATTCGCGTATAGGTTACGTTCGTTATTTTTACTCGCGGTATATTAATATTCTAAAATTATAGCTGTTTAAAAAAAATTTCCCTTTTCCAACGTCTAAGTTTCCTATTATTCCACCGCTTACGTTTATATATACGTGCTGATGGAATTGATAAATGATAAACGACCGTACGTCGTTTACGCGTATAAATACTTTTTTGTTCGTCCTTTGATCGCAATTTTCGAGCAAAAAGGCGATAATTATTGCTCCGGTTTTTCGTTATTTCTGCCCAATTTCGAATCAAATATTCAACGAACTGGCCACACACGTGTGTTACCTATGTGCTGCGCTTGTAGGTCATTAGAATGACCATGTCGGAGAATGGAAATATTATTGTGTTTACTTCATTTCGATAAATAATAATCACGCGAAAACCGGTTTTCGTTGTACGTCTGTGATAGGAATTTTGGCTTGAGGGCTAACGTCGTTTAAATACAAGCAAGAAAGTTTTTGAAATTGTATTTCGTTTACCGCTAACGAAAAAAGAAACGTTTTCTGAATTTCGAATAAAACACGTTCGTATGTATTAATACACGATTCCTCGATTCGGTCGGAATCGCGTGTTTTTTTCCTAACGAAACCGTAACTTACGAGCAAATTATTCCGTCTAAAAAACAATTGCGTCAACAACTACAGTCCATATCAAGATGACGTAATATGTTACGCTTAGGTACGTTTTATTTTTATTTCGTTTACGCCGAACATTTAACGGCGAAATCAATTTTGGACATTTCGGTACAACGAAACGAACCAGATACGTTAGCGAAATACTTTCCGTACGGATTAATAATAATCAACGAACGAAACGGGAAATAGTACGCACGTTTAACGAATTAATAAAAGGCCGTATATACCGTATTATAATTAGCGTATATACCGTATTAAAAGCCGAAAATGGCGTATAACAAATTGTTTATACAAGAGTTGCGAAAACGTATCAACTTTTTAATAATTACAACTAGAGCGCGGAATAGTTCAATAAGATTATTAAACGGGCGAACGTGTACGCGTTTAAAAACCTAAACATACACGTCGGAGATGTCGCGTCTGAGCGGAAAACTCGAACGCTTATAAACGTCGATTTTGGGAAATGGACGAAACGCGTTGGCGATTAAAGAACGTTACCGAAGCAGCCTCTAGAAAACGAGAAAAAAACCGCCGGAACGCGGAACCGATTCGTTTATATCGGTTAATCGGTATTATTCGGTCATCCGTCGGGGTTATTTGCGGGAGAAACAAAACGTTTTTGTCCGCCGTGAACATTTGTGTTGGGCGATCGGAATTATCGACGAAAACGTAGTGACCGATCGGGACACGAATATCGAACGTACTTCGGAATTCAGAGGGAGGGGGGGTTTCGACGACGACCGAAGGATCCGCGCCGAATATACATTTGTAGGAGCACCGATCGATCGTTTTCGTTAGGCCTACGCAATTTTCAACCGCGGAACAAGTCGCACTCGCAACTTGCGGCGTCCCGCGAAGGTCCGCGTTGTGTTCGTCGTGTTACGCGCCGTACGCGTATGCGTAACAATTACCGTACCCACGTAACGCGTTTATAATTTAAGAGAGTACTCGTACGCGTGCAATATATAGTGCGCGGGTGTGAGTGTGTACTTACGCGCACGCATATTTATATACGTAAAGGGGAGAGAGAGAATACGAAAATGACGAAAGTAGCGTACGATAAATACGCGCGCGCACCTGGAGAGTTATATATATATATATTGTTCTAAGCGTTCCACTCGGTTCAACACCTGCTGTTTGGTATATTCTACGGTATACAAGCACCGATCGCTCGACTGTTGTACGACCGAGTTGTTGCTATATCAGTCAGTCGCCGCGGTAGTCGTAGTGGGTACGCGTGTTCGCCGTCATTGTGTCCCGTCGTCATTGTCTCCCCTCCCGATCGTCGACGGTTTATGGTTCGAACGGTCGAAAATGCCGTCCTCGAAATAATTGTCGTACAGTAATCGGTCGCGCCATTCACGGAATATTATGACTTAGCTTGTGTGTGGTGTTTTTTTTACGCGCGATATACAATATACGACGTTTTAGTAACATGCCTTTGTTCAACCGGAAGCCGGCGCAAAAGATCAAAGAAGAGCCGGCCGCCAAGCGCGACGAACACGACGAACAAACGAAACAAAACTTGGTGTTCCACTGCCAACAGGCCCAGGGAAGTCCGACCGGACTGGTGTCCGACTTCTCCAACGTGCGCGAACTTTACCAGAGGGTGGCCGATTGCTACGACTTTCCCTCGGACGAGGTAAGAAGCGCCTATATCCGTTACGAACGTGTCCCCGAGCGGGTTCGTTTCGCGTCCCGTCGACGACGTAAATGCCCGAAACGTTTTCGGTTTCCGGACCGGAAGGCGGCCCAGAGGTACGCTACGATTCCGGCGCAGAGAACAAATACGACCGGTTCCGGTTGAAGAGACACCGAAATCGTTGGCCATAACGCGAGCGCGCGCGCTCGATGTCCCCGAACTGCGCGCCATAAAAATCCGTAAACGACGACGTTCGCCGATCCGGGGCACGTGGGGGGGAGGGGACAGGGGTGACGAACGGAAAATGGTTGCGCGCGTCCGTCGGTAACTCGCGCGACCAGTGTAAACATTCGTCAATTTCGACGCGCAAACAAATTTCCGAAATGTATAACCTACTAGAGGCGCGAAACGACCACTATAGAGGGATTCGAATACTCGACGATGGGACAGGGATGCGCGGTTGTCCCATCATAATATACGAACGTTCGAACAAAACGTCGCCGAACAATATTAAAACCGTAAATTACGCGATGCGTGTAACGGAGGATACTGTTGTTAGTATTTTTAACGTTTACGATTCGTAACAATTATGTTTATTTAATTCCGACGAATTTTTTATTTACGTCGAAATATATATATATATTTATAAGTACGTGCCGGTTAGTCGTAACTACCAATTTTTGAAACTATTATCGTACCGAACATCCTTCAGAAACAACCGTCTCGTTTCTAGACAAGTACCGTGTAATAGTTGTCTAGAAATCTAGTAGGTACTGAAATAATTAATAGTAAGTTACTATACTAAAAGTTGCGTGACTAGGTACTAGGTACCTTATTCGTGAAAATCAATATAAATCTTCGCGTATTTTCTTTTTACCGGCTAAATGGGTACGGTATTTATTTTTTTTTACTTCGAACGTTCTCTCCGTTTCGTCTTAATGATTTCGCCGTCGAACGAGACAAGGAGTTATTAAATTCTAGGTTGAATTTGAAACGTTTCCAACACGTAGAAAGTCGGGTAAGAGTACGTTCTCGGTGATGTTAGTACCCGGCGTTTATACGGTTGTTTTTCTGACGAAATAATCGCATTTTAAAAACGATCCCGACGTTTAAACATTAATCCGTTTACATTTTTAACGTCCGACGCACGGAATTTTCGAACGAAAATTGATTAGAAACCAACTTTTAATGTACACACGTCTATAGTTGGAAATACGCCCTAATTACCATTGTATCAACGGAAATCCCTATATAATGACGACGAATTATTATAAAACCGATAACGAAACGCAATAACCCGTTAAAAACCGGCGGGACTATTAAATAACCCCGTACCGATTCTTATGTTTCAGTTCCGTCGGTGGTAACTTTACGTTTGAAATCGAATTATTAAAGACGTAATTACGCGCGTTTAGTATACCGCGCGAGTTATTTTTATCGCGAACAAATATTTGGACAAATATACGTCTATCGTTTACCAGTTATTCTTACGTAACACGATTTTTTCCCGGCTCCATTTTTTATAAACGAATATTGAATAGCGAAACGAGCGTAAAACGTTCAAACATTTACGTTTACGCGAATATTACTTATACAAATATTACGCGAGAACTATATGTATATATATATATATATATATATATATATATAGACGCATTATTTATTATTTACTATTTAAGGAAAACGTCGAATAGGATTTCTTACGAATCTAATATAGTGTACGTGATTTATCTTATTCGCAATCGGAACTAA